>JAIUZE010041524.1:0-10052 GCA_022085475.1 Heliosperma pusillum | reverse complement strand
AATAAGATTTAACTTAGTAATTAATCGTTAAATTACTAAATTAGTTGAGGTTTTGAGATAGAGGTAATTAGTTAATTATATTTACAAGGAGTTGTAAAATAAATTAACTGAGCATTGTGGGACCCATTATATATTGATATAATGGTAAAATATCACTTAAAAGTTAAGTACATATTGTTTATTAATTTGAGTCATATAATTGTTATATGATCAAATTAACACTTAATCATACAAGATAATTAAGCATATGATTAATAAGTATTTGTGAGACAAATATCAAAAATCAAAATGGTCCATTAAGGACACAAGTGGACCGGTTTTGAGTAGGTAAAATCATTAGTTATTTTACACTACCAATTCCACACTCCATCACATAATAATGAATTGTTATGACAGAATCATCATCACAATTACTACCAACACTCAAAGTCTTTTGCATGTGAGTAAAAGAAGCAAAATAAGAGCCATAAAGGGCTCATAGTGACCGGCCAAAATGGCCTTTATATTGAACAATTGTTGTTCAATTTTATGATCACTTCAATTCATTATGCTTCTTTTCATTTCTCTTTCTAAACTCAACTTCTCTCTAAACTCTCATATATACTAATATTCACTATATATTACTAGAGTAGTAATACAATAGTATTAGTAGTTTTTATCTTACTTATTATCTAGTTAATAATAAGGTAAGATTATTTGGGTTTAATCTTGGGTGCAACAAGAAGGATACCTTCTACTTTGGAGGTTATTTTTGGAGGATCATCCACTTAATTTCATGCTCAAGAACAATAAGAAGGAGTTCTTATTGTGCCCATATTGAACCAAAAATCCCAATGTAAGGATATTTTGGTCTTATCTTTTCTTTTATGCTTTTATATTTGCATGCATGATAACTAGATCCTCAATCATTAAGTTAAAGTAATTTAATGAACTAATTAGAGGACTCTAATTAGAGGTCTAGGACTTTCAACATCCCCGTTCCGACATTCCAGCCTTACGAACGTGGAGGTAGCCAAGGGAATGAGAGTACAAAGCACATAACAAAAAAGTGCTCAAATCGTAACATTTGTAAAAACCGACTCAAAGTGGGACATACCAAAAACCGTCACAAAACATGCGATACAAGCGAATGAAATATCATATACTCAAAACATTAATATTTAAAGTCATTCCGTAAATTTATACGATAAATAAACCATCGGAAATATTATAAACGAAAACGTAAACAAGAAATACAAGGAACCTTCCAGCAGGTGCCAGCCGGTCAGGTGGACCGGTTGCCGGCCACCCGGCTGGTACCATATGACATACGAAAAACTAAGGAAAAGATCAGTGTGTCCCAGCCGGTCAGGTGGACCGGCTGCCGGCTACCCGGCTGGGACCAAGGGTATATGAGAAAAACAAAGAGGAAAGGTAGGGGTGTCTCAGCCGGTCGGCCGGCTGAGACCTAACTCATGCATAAAAATTACGTAACTTGCACAAGCGACCTTGAGATTGAGGAGGAGCATATGGCCTATGAGCCACATTAGAAGTAGCTCGAGGAATTAAAGGAGCGGGAGCTCTTGCATTTGCATTTGAAGGAGGATTGAATCTCCTCTCTTTAGCATAAGAGTTAGAGGAAGACGGAATAAACGGTCTCTTTCCATAGACATTTGGCCTAGGAGTGAAAGAAGGAGAGGGATTATTCATCATAGCTTCATCCCTAATGGCCTTCATGGAATTCTCGGCCCACAAAGCATCATCATATAAATCCCCAAAGGAAGTAGTATTCCTCCTCACTTTACTTTGAAGTACAGCACTCAGTTTGTTGCGGTAATAGAAGGATCGGTCCTCGTCATCTCTGATAAGTCTCGGAGCAAAATGATCAAGCTTGTTGAACTCCGTAGTGAAGTCCTGTGCTGACAAGTTACCTTGCTTGAAGTCAATAAACTCCTTGAGCCTTTGTTGCTTAAGCTCCTTAGGATAGAATCGTCCTTCCACTAGGGCTTTGAAACAAGCCCAATTGAAATCATCTTCGAGAGTAGCGGTGGCACTAGTGATAGGCCACCAATTATCTGCTTCCCTTACAAGGAAGTGCTTTGCGATCCTCACCTTGTCCTCTTCACGGACTTGGTATAGATCAAACTGCTTCTCCATCTCTCGGAACCATTTTGATAGCTCGGTAGGGTCTGGCTCTCCACCATAAGGTATAATCTTACTCCTAGCTATTTGACTTGCTACCCAAGCGTAGCAACCTTGATGATTATCTTCTCTTCGAGGGGGAACTTGGCTGGCTAGAACAATAGCCGCATCCTGTTGATTCTTCAACACTTGAGTAAGAGCTACCAGCATAACATTCTCTACTACTCGTGGTCTAGCCATGCTCATAAGAAACAAAAACAAATTAAGTTACTCCTATCAATTAGCATAAACAAATAGACTACCAAGTAAAGTCCTTAACTTCTACCCATCTCTCATTTATTATTTCAAGGTCAAGTAGTTTAAGTTTAGGGTTCACGTGTGTGCGTCGGCAGCGATAAAGCTCTGATACCAACTGTGACAACCCTCGCGAATGCGGAAATTAAACATACAAGCATGTGATTTAATTAGCGGAAATACGATGTTTTTAAAACATTTTAACATGCAAATAGAAAATACGAGGAGTGTCAAATATTACAAACCAAATACAAAATACTACAAGAGACGTAGTCTCTCAAAGTGTTAACAAAAGACAAGGTTATTTAGCATCTAGCTAATGAACGTCTAGAGGTGTTTCATCCAGGGACAACGCCCGCTAGCTCACACCCGAACCCAAAATACCAAGCAAAATGCCATCCAATCAAGCAACCTGTTCATCCATGAAAAACATGAACGCCACAGTTAGTGGGTTTTGTAACTTTTCGGGTTCTCCCAGCTATATCACATTAAACGTACATAGAAGGAAATACAAAAGTAGAAGCATGCATATATAGATATACATGTGAAATACGATAAGAATAGATAAGCAATTCGATATTTAATGATAAGAGCATATGGAATACAAATCCAAATCCATCATATTATACAAAGACTCGGGGAAGACACTCTTAGGCAATCGAATACGCTCACTAGGGCTTGCATCTCACCGTTAGCGGTATAAGTTTGATAAGATTGAGACTCGACAAACAAACCATGCCAAGTCACCCAATGATCACGAATAATCAGTCATGTAATCATCCATCC
This sequence comes from Heliosperma pusillum, assembly GCA_022085475.1. Taxonomy (NCBI): domain Eukaryota; kingdom Viridiplantae; phylum Streptophyta; class Magnoliopsida; order Caryophyllales; family Caryophyllaceae; genus Heliosperma; species Heliosperma pusillum. The sequence continues at coordinate 6,851 of JAIUZE010041524.1, read as the reverse complement.
AAACATACCAATACATTGACGACATCTCTCACGGTAAATGAAACGCACTAGCACCGTGTACATTGCAAGTATGATTAAAAGGCATCCACGAGATAAACATTTCCCTAAACGCATACACGATTACATTTCGTATATGTGAACTAATTTCCTCCGGTAGGATGACGATAATAATACGGTCCTAGTCTAAACCTGGCCAGACTCTCGGAATAACGTTTTCCGATTCGACATGCGATAAATATTTCGCATCCAAGACTCGGTCAATCATAGACGCCGAGTTTATCGGAATAACCTCTCTTCTGTGGTGCCAACTCTAGCCTAATACCCATCATTTGCATATCTTCCCTAACTGCGGCGTTATTTTTTGTTTTACATGTTGGAGTAAATACCTTTCTATGAAAAACATCATATTATACAAAGATTTGAGGGATTTCTCAGAGTTAATTCATTCATCAAAGTCTACTTAAAACAATACATAATACCCTCCTTATATAGAGAGGCTGATACAATGTGATCCCTTGGATGTAAAGTCCATCTAAAGGTCAGCTTTGAACTTGAACTACTACCACATCTAACTAATTAAGGACCTCACAAGAGGACGAGTTTAACAACTAACTAATACAGACACAAAGATACAAAACAGACTGAATCAAAAGCAATAAAGCAGTTTTTGGAGTTTTCCTGAAATGGAAATCTGTTGTTCTTGTTGTCTTGCTGCTTTGCCTGGATGTTTTGTTGCTCCTTGGGACTCTCTACTTTTACTAGGACTTAGATAAAACCTGCCTTGGACGAGGACAAATTGACTTAAACAAAAGGAAGCCACAATCTGACTTGTACCTTCTCTGCTTTAATGTTCACTGGCCTCTAGCTTGGGCTGCTTGTTACTTGAGTTTTTGCTAGACTTCAAAAGGGATTGTCCTAGACAAACTTGTTGATTAGTGGGTTGGCTTGATGGTAGGCCATGGTGGGGGTGGTTGGGATGCTCTGGTGTACCTTCTTGGTGCTGGGTTTGCTAACTGGTCTGCTGAGCTCTGACTGGCATTGTTTCTGTCTTGTGTGGGGAATGTGGACTGTGTTAGACCTTGGCATGGCTTGGCAAGCCCTGGACTATCTTCCTCAATATCTTGGCTTGGTTTGGCTTGAAGTTGGCTTGCAATGACTTGCTGTTTAGACCTTGTGACTCGAGCTTCCATCTGAGGGGGTCTTAGGGTCAGGCTTGTCTTGCTAGTGGCTTGATCATCAAGGCCCCTTGGGTGAGCTCTTGCTCCTGGTTAGTATAAGAGGGAGTGAGTGGAAAAAGTCAAGGAAAAGTCAATGACGTCTTAAGACGTGATTCACTTGAAATCTCGCGTAAAATCCAAATACGAACTCGGAAATTCTAAATTCGACACGGGAAATTTAATTTTAAACTAAAACTAAATTTCGCTGAAAAGTATCTGTAAAAATATTTTTACTATAAAAATAGGGTACATTTGCGGGTGTTACACAACTCATCTTGCACGCGGGTGTAAGAAGTATATCCATTAATAGCAAAACTGCTGAAAAAAGTGGCCCTGGCATTTGGACCTAAACCAAGACGTAGTAACCTAGGAGAGATGTCATCACCATAAAAATTTCTTATACTCCAAGACAATATTCCTAAACCACTCTCCAAACGTCTTCTTATGCTCGTTTACAATCCACATCTCGCTCTTGTTTGGGTGATCGTATTGGCGCTCATCTTTGTGTTGTTGAATATAAGGTTTCACCTCATCTTCGTGTCACTATGACGATTCTTTGGAACGCCAATTAACTCCTCAAGGGAGAGATGAGCGTAACAATATGCAAGAGCTTCGTCTAAAATAGCGCGTTCAGCAATACAACCTTCTGGACGATACCGATTAGATGTATAGTCCTTGTACACTTTCATCAATCTTTCGAAAGGATACTGGTATCTCAAGTACACGGGCCCAAGGTACAAAATCTCCCTAACCAAGTGAGTGGTCTGGTGAATCATGATAGTGAAGAAAGAGGGTGGAAAATACATTTCAAAATGACAAAGAGAGGTGACAACGAGGTCCTGCAATGAATCCGCATCATCGGGATCGATGACTTTGTCGCATATGGACTGGAAGAAGAGACAGAATCTAGTAATAGCATATCGTATCTTTTCAGGTAAAATGGAACGAATAGCCACGGGTAGTAATTGTAGCATCAAAGTGTGACAATCATGTGACTTTAACCCGGTGAGTTTTAGGTCTTGCATCGAACAAGGCTTTTGATGTTAGACGAATAACCATGTGGCACTTTAATTCCATTCAAGCATGCACATAACTCTTTTTTCTCATTCCGTGAAAGGGTATAAGCTGTTGGCGGTAACAATGTACCATTACCTTTCTTCTGTGGTGCCAACTCTAGCCTAATACCCATCATTTGCATATCTTCCTTAACTGCGGCGTTATTCTTTGTTTTACCAGTTGGAGTAAATACCTTTCTATGAAAAATATTGGTTTCGATATTTAATGATAAGAGCATATGGAATACAAATCCGAATCCATCATATTATACAAAGACTCGGGGAAGACACTCTTAGGCAACTGAATACGCTCACTAGGGCTTGCATCTCACCGTTAGCGGTATAAGTTTGATAAGATTGAGACTCGACAAACAAACCATGCCAAGTCACCCAATGATCACGAATAATCAATCCTGTAATCATCCATCCAAACATACCAATACATTGACGACATCTCTCACAGTAAATGAAACGCACTAGCACCGTGTACATGGCAAGTATTATTAAAAGGCATCCACGGGATAAACATTTCCCTGAACGCATACACGATTACATTTCGTATATGTGGACTAATTTCCTCTGGTAGGACGACGATAATAATACGGTCCTAGTCTAAACCTGGCCAGACTCTCGGAATAACGTTTTCCGATTCGACATGCGATAAACATTTCGCATACAAGACTCGGTCAACCATAGACGCCGAGTACCCCAAATTCGGTCGACATTCACGAAAGAGGCGGAAAAGAGCACAAGCCTGTGGGAAAATATCTGTATATTTCACCTCTAAATTTCAGGATTATAACAAAATTATAAGATACGAAATAACGAGTCATATATGAAAATAACAATATGAATAAGAGATAAAAATCAACCTTTGGTCCTTGCAAATTGGCTTAAGAACAATATCAAAAGTATGATATCTCCTACTAGTTGCACCCAAAATGCTCCTTGATATGCCTTAATCGTCCTAGAACGATTATACAAAATTACCGCTAATTTTATGTGAGGTTTGATGATAGATCTAGAGAGGAAAAATTAAGAGAAAAATCACCCTAGTCCTTTTGTTTGTGCCGTCACTCACATAGCAAAAACCCTAGGTATTTTCTTTTTATTCTCTCCTAATCATACTAGCTAGGTTTCCTTAAAATAAGAAATTGCAATTAGGATCCTTTCCAAACCGATTTGGACCGAATAGATATATCCATTTATTGCTTCATATTTTTCGGTCACCTCTATTAAATAACATCCATTATATTATTATAATTATCGTCACTAATATCGTCATCTTATTAATAAGTCCACTCAACCTTTTGCAGTCGATTTATTAATACATGTCTGACAATATTTACAATAATTATCACGAGTAATACATTTGCTTAATTAAATATAACGGTTTATATTTAATCACGAATTAACTGATTAGTTCGTTTAAGCTAACATTATTTACATTAATTAAATATAACAGTTTATATTCAATTTACGAATTAACAGTTTAATCCGTTTATCATCATCATTTTTTTTGACTAACCTTTTAGTCAAATACATCGACTAACCTTTTAGTCGTATAAGGCATCAATATGACTATATTATTCATATAATCACATCTCTCAGACACATCCTATAGGTGTAACTTATAGGGACCAGTTGATCACCGCCATAATAAAATGACAATAACGTCAAACTTCTAGCAAGCCAACCGTTATTGATAAACGTTAATCACTGATTATTATATAGTATAAACCCTGTTAACCTACAGGATTTTAGTTATGTTATTTGCACTACCTGTGGAGGACACGGCTCCAACAATCTCCCCACTTGTCCCGTACAAGTGTAATGTGCGAATAACCGATTCTCTATATCCATAATAAATTTCTCCCACTCAATGTAAACCAATTTGCAAAGTCCGTATTCACAAAGGTCGTAGTTTACAAGTGATCAGTATCAAGAGTGGTTTCCTCGACTAGAGAGTAACGTAACTGATAAACGAATCTTTATTCGAGCATGGCCATGCATTTCAGTTACAACTCCTCGAGTGGCCCTTAGAAATAACATAGCCTGATAAAGGTTGGATATTTTCGTCAACTCGAATCTTGCAGATACAAGCGCAGTATGAAATGACCCAGTAAAAATATGGACGTCCTATCCACGACCCAGTAAAAAAAGAGTGCCTCCTGTTACGGTCGACCATGAGAAAGAAACCAAAGTCACCCAAAAACTGCCTTAATCTCAAGAGACAGTCGATAGTCAAAAGAATCGACTCTAGGAACACTATGGACGTCCTATCCACGACCTGGCACCTAATGTTCTGAAACAATTAGAACTCCATAACGTTGTCACAAAATTGTCATGCGAGGTATCATTATAACTCGCATATATGATCGATCAGTCAACTGTTTGACTTATGGCTCGTTGAACCCACCATCAATAGACTTCACAGAATAATTGCCACAGTTATCAGCTCATGTAGGCGATTACGGACCAAAACAAATATAATGTAATTCAGTTCACTTTGTGGTGTTCAATGTTGTCAGTACAACCCACATGAAAAACAAAATAGAAACAAAACATGATTCATCATGAAGATACTTTTTATGAAAACGATACGTTGTCTAATTCATACAAACAGCTAATACAACTTAGGAACACGTTTAATTCCCATGGAAGTAACGTGCCCTTCATGCTTATCATGTCTTAACGGTTTAGTGAGAGGATCTGCTATGTTATCATCAGTAGCAATCTTGTCTATCACTATCTCCTTTTGCTCCACGTAATCTCTGATCATGTGAGCCTTCCGAAGTACATGTCTAGATTTGTTGCTAGACCTAGGCTCCTTAGCCTGGAATATGGCACCACTATTATCACAATAGATGGTGATCGGGTCATTCGAACTAGGAACTATGGCAAGTCCTTGTAAAAATTGACGCATCCATATAGCTTCCTTTGCAGCCTCTGAAGCGGCATAGTACTCGGACTCAGTCGTAGAATCTGCTATATCCTATAACACCCGTAAAGTACCCTATTTTTATAATGACAATATTTTACGGAATCTTTCCAGCAAATTTAAGTTTTAAATTAGAATTTTATGTTCCGATTCGAATTTAGAATTTCCGAGTTCGTATTTGGAATTTCCGCGAGATTCCATGAGAATCCCGTCTTAAGGCGAGTTTGACTTTCCTTGACTTTTTCCTTATACCTACTCATACTCCCTTAACCTATTTTCCATTCAACACAAACACATTCAACATTTCTTCTTCCTTAAGCAACCAAACCCTTGCCTCCCTCTTTGTTTCAATCTTAGAATTCTCATAGCTCATTCGTTCTTTGCTAGAATTCGCGTAAGTTCGTCTCATTCTTCTCCTCTTACCTTCCTCTATCCGTATTGATATTAAAAGTATCGTCTTTCTCGCTTTTCAAACTTTTCGTCTTTCTCAAGATGAATTTTATTCATCTTTTATGATCTATTTGTAGGTGATGACCTCCAAGATCCCGACAAAGACTATTTTCTAATTGAAGAGGAGCTTGACGAGTAGTGAAGACGCTTAAAGGTAACGGTGAAGAGATACTCGATATCATTTACGTGTTTTACATGCTTTATTTGTTAGAAATCGTATTTAGGATATGATTAGGAAGATTAGGATTCATGTTATGGATGATGATTATTGTTATTTGATGAATGTTGATGATATATATTGATTGTTGATAATTATTAGAAGTATATTTGAGAATTGAAATGAATTGGGTAAGTAAAGGAAGCTCACGGGTGAAGAGGTGCTCCCAGCCGGCCGACCGGCCGCCGGTCTGCCCACCGGCTGGGAACACATCAGTAACGACATTGGAAATTTTGGAATTTTTGTATATAGGTGCTCCTGGCCGGTGTACCGGCCGCCGGTCACTATGCTGGCCTGGAACACACTGCTCTGTTTTTAGTGATTTTTGGGTTTTGCCTTGTGCTCCGAGCCGGGATACCGGCCGCCGGTCCCCTGACCGGCCTGGAACACGGCTGTATGTTTTTCATATAATTTCTAAAACTCGTAAATTATAATTGTTCACATGATTCGTTTATCGTATAATTTTACGTAGTGACTTATAATATTCATGTTTTGGATATATGATATTTTATTCGCTTGTATCACATGTTTTGTGACGGTTTTTGCTATGTCCCACTTTGAGTCGGTTTTTACAAATGTTACGGTTTGAGCACTGTTTTGTCTTGTGCTTTGTACTCTCATTCGCTTGGCTACCTTCCCGTTCGTAAGGCTGGAATGTCGGAACAGAGAGGTGTCCTACTGCTTAAATGCATGTGTTAGTGGGCATACGACGACGTTGTTGGGAGTTGAACGCATTGCGTTGATCGACCCGGCCGTCAAATGTTGTGTACTTGCGAGGTGGTGCTATTTGCATGTAGCGTACCTCTTGTTATGAGGCTTGAGCTCTTTTCCGCCTCTTTCGTGAGTTGATCTACCGAATTTGGGGTACTCGGCGTTTTTGTAAGACCGAGTCTTGGATGCGAAACGTGTATCGCATGTCGAATCGGAACACGTTTATTCCGAGAGTCTGGCCAGGTTTAGACTAGGAACCG
>JAIUZE010041515.1:0-10011 GCA_022085475.1 Heliosperma pusillum | reverse complement strand
CTCTAGGACGATTTTAGCTTATTTGCTAAACACTTGTTCTTTGTTAACATTTTGAGAGACTCCGTCTCTTTGTTATTTTCCGCACTTAGTTGTAATATTTTGACACTCCTCGTTTTATTTAACTTGCATGTATAAAAGTTTTTTTTAAACTACCTATTTTCGCAATATATTTCACATGCTTGTTTGTTTTATATTTCCGCATTCGCGAGGGTTGTCACACCCACACTAAGTTGGGTCCTTTGTGGTTAGTGACTCTGTATATTTGATCCTTCCTAACCCATACCTCTCTAACAATTCTTTTCTTCTTAACGTAGGGTTGTCTAGGTTTATTATAGTGTTTGTTATTGTTTCGACGCACATTAGGTTTAAACGACTGCTTCTGATTCACATTTGGTTTAAATTTTGAAGGTACAGATTTGTAATCGAAAGCTATGTCATAAAACCATATGAACTCATTATTTCTAATCTCATCACGTTGAAGTTCAGGTTCAGACTCATTAACACTAGACACTTCATGTTCTTTAACAAGGTCAGTTTGATTTCTGTTGTCGTTCACATATTTAACACAATTATCTTTAACATGACCGTTTTGACCACAATAATTGCAAATCAGATATTCTGAAAGATTGACATACTTCCTTCTTCTGAAATCACGGTCAGAAGGAGTGGATTTTCATTTATCATGGTCTCTACGACTATAGCATTCATGACCTAGACCCATCTTCATGTTATTGTTAGACTGTTCGGTAAGGAAGTCTAAGACCTTCTGACTTCCTTCCCATTTATCATGAACTTTTCGTGCATGTAGGAGTAATTCCTTCAAAGACTGAATTTCTTTTTCACATAGCGAATGGTCTACATTCGAGTCTTTGGAGGGATTGTTCTTTTTAAAACTTTCACGAAAATCATTGAAACGTTTGTTCAAGATAAATTTCTCCTCATTATGTTGACTTTTGGCTTGGGAGAATTCAGCCTTTATATCTTTCAATTGCTAAGAAAGAAAAGAGTTTTCTTTCTTGTGATCAATGATAGCAACTTCTTTTGCCTTAGCTTCAGATTGTAAAAGCTCATTGACTTTCCTCAATTCTAAAGTTATAGCTTCATTAGCTATAACTTTGGCTTGAAGATGCTTAATGTTGAGCTTTAACTCTGAGATTATAGCTTCATTAGCTATAAATTTAGACTCAAAGGCTTCTTTCTCAACATTTGTCATGTCTGAAGTTATAGCTGAAGTTGCCATAACTTTAGACTTGAGCTTTTTCGCTTTGGCCTTTAGAAGTTGATTTTCCTCATCAATATCAAGAATTTGTTCTTTAAGATCTTTTAATTCAAGACTCTGTTCATGACAATGATCTAAGGCTTCTTCAAAATACTTAATTAGAGACTTCTTAGATAAATTCTTAACTTGCTTTTTAAGTTCAAGATGACTAACCTCTTCATCATCTTCTGAATCTGGTTCTGAATCTGAGTTGCCGAGAAGGCACATCTCGGATTCACTTTCATTGTCATCGTCAGAGATTAGGTCAAGACTGACGTTGCTCAGACACAGGTTGGCGACTTCTTCTTCCTCTGACTCGTCGTCTTCTGTGTCGAGATCTCCCCAGCAATAAGCCATCATGACTTGCTTGAATTCCTTCTTGGTTTTGTCTCGTTGATTTTTGTCTTTGATTTTCTTCCATGTGGGGCAATCCTTGATCATGTGATCATTATCCCCACATTTGAAGCAACCACGACTAGAGAGAGACCCTTTTGACTCAATTGGCTTTTTATAAGATTTGTTGGAGTTATTGTTAAACGTTTTTCCTTGTGGTTTATTAAAGATTTTTTTCTTAAAACGTCTAGCAAACAACACTGTTTCATCTTCAAGATCCGAATCTTGTTTTTCACTAGACTCGGCTTGTAAAGCCACTTTCTTACTATTACTATCATTTGCCTCATCCTCATCAAGAGTAATCTCGTGAGCCATTAGGGTTCCGAGTAGCTCTTGATAAGATAGGTTAGATAGATCTTTACATTCTTCAATTACCGTCACCTTAGGTCTCCATCGTTTAGATAGACTTCTAAGGATCTTCCTGGCAATTTCCTCGGAGTCAAAAGTTTTTCCAAGATTTTTCAATTCATTAATGATACTAGAGAAGCGAGTGGACATGCTGTCAAGCGATTCATTGTGTTCCATATAGAACAATTCGTATTTTCGCATTAGTAGTGCAATACGTTGCTTTTTGACAACAGTTGTCCCCTCATAGGCTAACTCTTGACCATCCCATATTTCCTTGGCAGTAGAACTAGATGAGAAACGATCAAATTCAGTATGAGTCATGCCGTTTTGCAACAGACTGATAGCCTTTGAATTTTTCTCAGCGTTCTTATAATCTGCCTCAACATAGTCATCTTCTTTCTTTTCGATGCGAGTGACATTGACAGATCCAAGCATGATCTTATTAGGGCCATTCTTAATGATTAGCCAACACTCCCAATCGTTACCCTTTATGAAATGGGTCATCATATTTTTTCATAAACTGTAGTTCTTCCCATCGAATACGGGACACTTCAGATGTTTGGAATCCATTAAAATTAAATTAAATGCAGCGGAAAATAAAAATAAAAGGATAAACGGATCAGACTCCTTGTGGTAAGGCAATCAAGAGCACGAGGCTCTGATACCAATTGTAAAGTCTATTGATCGAATACGAAAGAGGGGGGGTGAATCAAGTATTAAAAACTTGCCCCACTTTTTCGATTTATATGATATGTAATTAATTATTTGATCTTATGAATTAAAGTCAACTAATTAATTAATCAAAGTAAGCGCAAGTAACAAAATAACGAAAAGTAAAGAGAGTAGAGAGAGGCACACGGATTTTTGAAGTGGTTTAGTTTCACACGTTGAAACCTACGTCCACTATTCTCGATTAATAATTCTTTGTACCTTTCTACGGATTACAAAAATTATCAACCCACTCGTATTATGAACACTATGGTTATAACTCAAGGTGAGTATCGCTAAATATTCTATACTATCTTACGCTAATAAGAAAGTACAATATAACTCACACAGATTCCCGTAAAAGAATTGTAAGATTATAATGATGTACTATTATCCAATAACGTATTTCACTCAAGCGATTGATAATAATTGATGCACGACTCTTTTGAAAAACAAACTCTAAAAATAATAAATATTTTGCTCAAACGTTTGCTTTAAAACGACTTTGGAAAATAATCACAAGTAGTATGTATGTCGTGTAGTTCGTGTGATATTTCATGTGTTTAAAGATTTAGATGTGAAGGAGTATTTATAGTAATAGAAGCATAGTAGATCTAAAACCCTAGCATAATATTTAAGAAATATATTTATCTTTAATACCATAAAATAATATTTGCTTTATCTTTTAGAAATATCTTTATCTCAAAATATTATTTGGTTTATCTTATAGAAATATATTTATCTTTAATATCTCAAAATATTGTTGTAAAGATATAGTAGAATCCTAGATTAAGGTAAACAAGGAAAACAACCTAAGTAGGCCGAAATTTCTATCTTACACAAAACCCTAGGAGGCACGCAACCCTAGGTGGCACAGTCCCTTGGTTTACACGAAACCCTAGGTGGCTCAAACCCTAGGTGGGCTTATTAGGTTAACAACAAATTGAGATAGAATATGTTAGAAACCCTAGGTAGCATGACAACCCATAAGTTGTATTACTAACCAATAGAATCTCATAAAGATATTCTCTATTAAAACTTTTGATAAATATAAAAATACTCTTTCACATTTGAAAACATTTAAAATATTTTATTTCCAAAATCATGCATCAACATTTATCATCCAAAATTATAAGCTAAAGCTATAACTTTGAACATAAAATCTCTCGAATAGAATAGTTACCAAATGACGACCTATACTATCTAATCTTCACAAAGATCTTCAGTATACGGATCATCTCTTCATCTTGATCACAAAGACCCTCCATCTTGAGTCTTGTGTTATTTAAGGTAGATTTTGATTGAAGCAATTTTATTTAAAGTTATGACTGGGTAGCTATAACTTCCATGTAGACTACCAAAGTTATTCTTGAAGTTGTTATAACTTTGATCTTCTTTCTTGTAATTGTTGTTAGCTATAATAAGACTAAAACACACAATTACATGCATATGATATATTTAAGTAAAGCACATTATCAAGTAAGCATATGTCATTATCAAAACTATAAAGTAGGTCCAAGAGAGACTGATAGTGGTATGTTATGCAGTCATGTGATAATGCGAGTCTCCGTGCGTTCGTCAGAGTATCGAGTTTTTAAAGCTTGAAGTAAGTATGTGTTGGGGAATATGTATGTATAGAGGTCATATTTAATTGTTATCGTTTCGTTAGCTGTGGTCTTTTAGGTTTAAAAGTAAAGTCTAATCGGTGGACATTTTGCAGTCGTTATTGTTAAGTTCCTTGTTCTTTTAGATTTTGGTCGAGAGGCTTGATTGTTAGGGTATTTTCGCATGTGGAGTGGAATGTTTTGGAATAAAAGGGTATGAGGAAATCGTGAGATTTGATTATGGTATGCTTATGGTTGTAAATGGTTCATTGTCATATGGTGGACTTTAAGGGGATATAATGTTATAGTGTGTCATGTTTAAGTGGATGGATTCGTTACCAATGATTTTGAGTGGACGAGGATTTTAGGTTACGTTTTATGCAGTCGAGAGAGGGCAAGAGTTCAGATGGATGTTATGAGCAATCGTAGTAAAGGATTGATCTAATGTTTCGTGTTGAGGATTTCAGGTAGATTCTATGGGGAGGTGAGGGACGGTTGGTGTTTGGGATTTTGGTATATCTGGCGGTGTGGTATCAGAATATTAAGCGAATGTCAGTAAGACGGTATGATGACAATAAAGGAATTAGATATAAGTTTAATGATGAATTGGGTTAGACAGAGTATAATCTTTTTTAGAAAAGTAGATTGCCTTATAGCAGTTAGCTTTATTTTGTGGGATATTTAGGGCGAATGGTGATTGGTTGTTAAGTTAGGTGAAATGCGATTAATTATGCTATTGAGGTATTACTATAGGCACGGATGTTGAGTTGTCGTGTTAGTTATATGGTGATGATCAGCTGTAGTTACGTGAAGTTATAGAACTATTAATATGGGAGCATGGATGCTAGTAATAATGTTAATGGTTTGAGTGTGGACGAACTTCGAGGACGAAATTCATTCTAAAGGAGGTAGAATTGTAAGATCGCAGGTTGATCGCATAGGGGATGGCGAAAAATTTAGATTTATTAATGTTGAGTATGAGGCGAAAGAAGATGGGCGATGTGGGTGTTGTGGTGTCATTACAAATAAAGTGATGGTAAGTGTTAATTCGACGTCTTCTGGACGAATTTTATGAGGTAAGTGCGAGTGTATGTATTGTTGGAGTTTTGGATTAGGTTGTTGTATTGGATTGTGACAGTTTTTGATGATACCTTTAGTATATGACGATGCTAGCGTAGTGTTAGCTTGAATGATTGGTTTCTTTTGTTTGTAATGAGGGTGTGAATTTCGGGGATGAAGTTCATTTCTAAGGAAGGAATAATGTAATAGATCGTATTAGTTTAGTAAGACTTTTAATTTATTATTCGTCTTAGTGTGGTTGATGAGGACTTGATGTTGGTTTGGTTCGAGTTGATAAGTGATTGGTAGAGTCCTTGTTTTTGGAATGTTGGGAGTTTGATTAGAGGTCATAGATTTTGGTTGTTGTGTATGTTATTTTTTTGTGTTGTCTTTTCGGAGTATCAGTTGCGCACTTCGAGGTCAAAGTTCGTTTTAAAGAAGGGAAGACTCTAATACTCAAAATTTCTGAGTAATTTGTACCCGGTCGAGTAAGGGTCACTCAACCTAGTAGGATGTTTACTTGGCCGAGTAGGGTGTATTCGGCTGAGTAAGGTTAGTGTGTCAGTTAGACAGCCTTCTGCCTAGTTGGCACTCGGCCGAGTGAGTGGGTACTCGACAGAGTGCTTTTTTCACTCGACCGAGTACACTTGTCTGTGAGATTTTATCGGGCGGTTTAAATAAAGATAATTATGAGGTATAAAATAAATTCGTCAGTTAATACTAAATAAATAGCCGTAAAACTTTCTATACTTCTGTCTCAAATCCTCTTAATCGTCTCTAATCATCTTTAGGCTTAGATTGTATTGTATCCTATCGTGTGTGTTGATTCCATTGGTAAGTGATCTATCTTTGTGATTATTGATATTTATGGGTAGTTATAGAAGCCTAATTGAATTGGGAGAAAGAGGATTTGATGGTTATTGATTGTATTTATTGATTGATTGATTAGGAGGAGACTTTTTAGAGGAGGAATTTTAATTGTGATTGCATATTGCCGGATTTGCTTACAAGTAGGGTTTCCTTACTCAGTAATTTTGTATGCAAATCTTTGTGATAAGATTTTGTTGTGATAGTATATTTGATTGATTGATTATGATGATGGAGTTGGGATTGGAGTTTTGAGTGGTTACTATTTTGGTGGTCCGTCGGGAGACGGATCACATCTCAAGTTCGCCCCTTGAGTTCTCATGCTGAGAGGGGTATGTGCACATTAATGTTCCGGGTGTCTCACTGAGGTGAAATGGATTCGATGCCCATGGCTGTTAAGGGTATATTTTTGCATTTGGTAAACTGTTAAGGGTATATTTTGTGAAGTTGCTAAACTGCTAATGCATATTTGTGGTGATTTGTATATCACACAATAAGCATTTTATTGGTAATGTCTATATCAGAGCAACAACATTTGTATAATTAACTTGATGATGATCAAAGCTAGTATTGCAAGTTTGTTAGACTTCCTAATTGCATATGATTCTATTACACTAGTTGCACATTACATTGTTCTCTTATATATTCGTTTGGCTCATCCCAACATATATGAGAAACATATACATAATTATTGCTATTTTTATGCTAATTTGTAGTAGTTTTGACATATCATCCATTTTTTCCTTCAAGAAATGAATCATCTCCACTTGTTCGTTCACATGCCTTTTCAATTCATGTAGATTATACAATTGTTAGTGTTCTTCTTTTCGATTACAATGATTGTCTTCTTCTATTTTGTCTTGGCACCATTGAAACCACCCACATTTTATCACACTTGTAATATAGCTTCAATGGATTTGCTGCATTAAGTCATGAGGACCTTATAGTTGATTTTTTATTGCATCTTGGACATTGTTTGTTTTCTACTTGAAGTCCTCGTGGATGAGAACTTGCATGAGATGTATAAGACATTTTTGAATTTCTTTATGTATAGATACATGTTTAGTAGTAAAGAATGGAGATTTGCCTTTAAAAGCAATAGATTCCAATAGCTACTTTAATGTAGCCGTTATTTTTGTTCTACTGAAGTAATTGGGCAAATTGGCCAAAAGTTTAAAACTCAAGGCTACCATGAGCAATATATATTAACCCAATCAAACAAACTTTTCCTGCAAAAACTAAAAACATAACTAACGTTAGGAAAACTTAACAGCCGTTTGTCAATGGGCAAATCTGGGAAAGAAAAAGTCAAACTGATGGGTACCATATGTAGAAAGTTATAATGAGGGGTACCTTGTGTAATCTTTCAAAGTTAGAGGGTACCATGGGAAATTTCCGATTAAACAATAGTTATTGAAACTAGGTTACATTCCGTGTTAATGTACGATATTAAAGATTGGTTATAAGATAGTTCTCATTGCACTAATTATATTTACTTTTGTGGTATAAGTTTTGGCGAGAAAATTTGGTAGTCATCCATATAATATTCTCCAATAAATCCAATAAAATAAATTTGTTGGTTATTGGATTCAACTTTAACAATGATTGAGAATGTAATCCTTATTTAGCAGGATTACAAGTAATCCCCTATCTACTAAAACAATAGGAGATTCTAAAAATTTTCCTGCCTAACTTTGTCATCCTATGATCTGTGGCTCCTCGACATAGTACCTTGCACCACATTACTCCTGACCTACAAAATCTCTCCCTCCATTACCCATATGATGGCACTGACTCTAATAAATTTTACATTGGTTCTACTTCTTTTTCCTTTAACTCTAATAATTTTTCCTTATCAAATGTCCTTGTTCTTGGTATTCAGAAAAATATTATTTATATTTCCAAATTCTGTTCCGACAACAATGTGTCTGGCGAATTCTCACCCAATTCTTTATGTATCAAGGATCTTAGCACGTGGGCACTCCATCACCACGACCCTGCCCAGAATGGCGTCTATAAAGTGCTTCCATCTCTCGTGTCTCCTAGTGTGTCCTATGCTCATGTTTCCTCGTCCGACTTTCGTCATCGAGTTGGCCATCCATATTTTCCAATCTTAATGCAATTAGCATCTAGTACGAAACTACCATTTACTATCTCTTATCTTCGTACAAGCGCTCCACTCGAAGTTTTTTTTAGTGATTTATGGACATCCTTGATATATTTCGTTGATCACTTCAATAATTATGTTATATTCGTTGACTACTTTACTAAATATATCTGGTTTATTATGTTAATTATCTTTACCATTTTTTACATTTGCAAAATAAACAATAAGTAACATCAAAGGGAATTCGCTTCTTTTGCTATTATTTCCCTTTCTTATTGTGTTTCCCTTTCCCTCATGTGAACCAAACACCCCCTAAGTAGACTACTAAAACCCGAGGAAAAGCAATTAATGGGCCTTTTCGGTCCCTTCAACTCAGAACGAAACACAATAAGGTATGTGCTTCCTTGCAAACCAAGTGGGGACTTGCGAAAAATTTAGACACATCCAACATTTAAGCACGTAATCAACATATAGGATGTATGAATCAAAAGAACAACCACTTTTTTCTAATCTAAGCGGTTGAGTTTTTTCTTTTTAAAAAAGACAAAAAAAAGGCTTAGGTCGGTATATACTGTCTCAGTCTTAACGAGGTGACAACCCCCTAAAAATTGCTCAAGCAACCCGAAATTGACAACTAAATGGCGATGAAACAAATTAAAAGGCGGAATATAGGGAGGCAAAGCTAACTGTATAAGATCAATATGGCTCGATTCAAGATTCGATCAAGATATACCCATGACTAAGGGGACCTAGATTACCGACTTCCTCATGGTTTTCAGTCGTCACTCATTTAAAGAAAGGGTGATTATTGTGTCAAACATTAATCAAAATCACTCAACTACTCGACTCTTGAGGCATGGCCGCAATCTAATGTTGAATTCTCTCCTATATGATCACATATAAGATGCAAAAATGTGAAATGCGCGCAATAGGACAAGGGTTGTAATGGACTAGGTAATGGGTTGAAACGGGATTGGTAGAAGCACCATTATGAACGATGAGGAGTTACGAATAAAGAAATTGTCAAAACTCCATCTCTCCTAATTTATTAAAACAAAAGAGAAAATGTGTAATACCCTCCCTTTTGTGAACCCGTTGACGGCCTTTGACTTTCTGGAATTCTTAGGGAAGTTGGATTGTGGGGTACCCTGTATTACTTTTTAATACTCTAAATTTCTGAGTACTTTGTACTCGGTCGAGTGAGGGTCAATCGACTGAGTGGGATGTTTACTCGGCCGAGTAGGGTGTATTCGGCCGAGTAAGGTTAGTGTGTGACAACCCTCGCGAATGCGGAAATATAAAACATACAAGCATGTGAATTATATAACGGAAATATGAAGTTTTTAAAACTTTTATACATGCAAGAAGAAATATGCGAGGAGTGTCAAATATTACAAACCAAAGTACAAAATAAACTACAACAAGAGACGAAGTCTCTCCAAATGTTAACAAAGTAAAAAAGTTTAGCAAACAAGCTAAAATCGTCTAGAGGTGTTTCATCCAGGGACTACGCCCGCTAGCTCACACCCGAACACAAAATATCATAGCAAAAAGCCATCCAATCAAGCAACCTGTTCATCCATGAAAAACATGAACGCCACAGTCAGTGGGGAGTAACTCCGGGTTCTCCCAGCCATATCACATCAAACGTACATAGAAGGAAATAC
>JAIUZE010041512.1:0-10185 GCA_022085475.1 Heliosperma pusillum | reverse complement strand
CCATTTTTCCGAACTGCCATAAGCTCTATTCTTACCACCAGATATAGGTAAAAAAAATCATCAGATTCCTGGTAATTCATTGTAACACAGACTGTGGACATCCAAACCCGAACCTAAGTAGCATCAAATTCTCGAAAGTGCTCAAAATCAACAATGTTCAGAAATGTAGCTCAATTTACCAGTAAAATCTTACTCCGTACATACAAAAACAAGCAGGGAATTTCAAATCACATATATTCAACCCTATCCAGTTAGGCTAAGAAGCTTCAAATCCTAAAAGTGATCAAATGTCGGCTAGCTTTGCAATGTGATTCAATTTACTAGTAAAACCCCACAAATTAAAATACATCATTCAACTATATAATCGAATGATTATAAAGTTGAAATAAGACTCGTTTCTATTGGACTGAGCCCAATCGAATCACTGAACGGAACTGAAATTAAGTCGAAAAGAACGGGGACAAAGCGATATAATCATACCTGAAACTTAGCCATTTCACCCTGAACAAGATTCTGAGACTGCATAACAGGAACACTACAATGCTCAACACAGTTACTTATTTCATCAGTCTTTCTTCTCCTATCAAAGCATTCATAAGCGCACTTGAAGTATGCTTGCTGCCCATCAAAATTTACGGGTAAAGATTCAAACTTTATTGGGTTTTATATGATTTCATGCATTTTAAAAGTTGATGGTAAAATAAATACCCAGAAAAATTAAGAAAGAGGGTAAAAAAAAAACCTGGAGAGTGAAATTGATGTGATCTTGAACACCAGAAAGTTGGGATTGTGCAGCTGTGTTTACTTCATTGAGCTTTCTTCTTAGTCTTACTGTTACAATTTGGTCTTCCATGGCTTCCAATTTAGGATTTCTGGGTTTGGCTTTCGGAGCAAGACAAGATAGAAGATTGAATTGGGGAAGAGAACAGAGAGAGAAGGGTTTAGGGTTTTTATGTGTCAAACTAAATACTTCCTCCTTCAACTCCGCTCAAACTAATTACTTTTTCACGTTTACGACGTGTTTTACGCGGTAAATATCGTTAACAACGTATTTGCAAAAATTATAAAAGTTAGATATTTTTAACGTACTCGTAAAGACGAATCAAACAAGATTACACATGAATATATTTTTTACTTATATAGTGAGAGAAAGTTTCAATTAGATAATCACTTGTGAATAGTGTATATAAGTAAAAGCGTTAGAGTGAAATTGAAGGGAGGAAGTACTCCCTAATTGGACGATTGTGTGAAACTAAAATATTGCACAAATTCTCATTTAAGACAGTAATATCCGTTCTAAGCTAAAAACGAGTGAAGTATCATATCGTATATATAAGACAACTACTGGTCTCCCTTTAAACGGACAATTTTCGTCTGAAATAATAAGACGGGAATTTAAAACTATTTTACAGTCAAATGTGATTATGTTAGAACCACACTTGGTTGATGATGCCAAGTTTCATTGTCATTTAATGGTTTGCTTCTTAGTTATGATGATTTATACCATTTGAAAATCTCAATTATTTCTCAAGGATGGTGCAAAGAAGATCGAAGATGAAGAAAACCTTAGCCAAAGTTAAATGTTGTAAACGAGGTAGTGTAACATTCTTAGTTTGTCAAGTAACTGCAAAACCATGCAACAGTGCAAGTCACTGTGGTTTCCGATACAATGAAAGGAGAATTTTCGAAAATGTCAAAAGTGTTGATCTTTATAAATAACTCTTATTTTCAAAAGATTGACTTACTCTAAATTGGAAAAACAAGAGGAGTGTATTTGGATGTTAAAGCTAATCTTATTGAAATATTATTTCCCAAGATTTATGGAAGATAATATTTTATTTCCCAAGATTTATTGGAAAATAATATTTTCCAAATTTTTTATAGAAAGATTTACCTCCCATAAAACTTTATGGAAGATACTATTTGCTTTGAAAATAGAAAGATTTCTTGAGCATACAAATCTGATTATTACCTTTGAAATATGATTAAAATCTTTCACACAATTTTTCTTCTATAAATAACCTCCTTATTTCTCATTTATTTCCAAGACTTTTAAGAGCATTTATTGAGAAACTTTTGCAAATTATTTCTGAGTTTAAAGCTTTGTTTTCAAGTGTTTGCAAAATTGTTTTTAAGTTTTAAAGTCTTCAAATCGTTTTTCAAAAGAGCTGTAAATCTCCGTGTATCAGTTCGCTGCACTGTGACATCTAAGTTTGTTCCATGATCTCGTGTTTAGGTCTTAATTGTGATCTCCATGTTCATTAAGTGAACGATTGAGATTAAAGACTCTGTAAACCCGTGAGATAGAACACATAATATAAACTCTTGAAGCGGAGTAGCTTTAAATTTGAGTGCAACCGGGGTTGGTTGGCGAGTTATTTTCATTGTAAGGGGTTTGACAGGGTTGTCGCGTACCCTAATCAAAGATAAATAACCCAGACTAGGCTAACAACAAATTAATGTAATTAGGGAAGTAAGGGGTCGATCTCGGGGAGACGGGAGATACATGTGAATAGTTATGGTTAGAACTCTACCTTGTACGATTGGCAAATGTTTGTCACTAATTACTAAATGCTATAAAATGATAACAATACAATAAAGAAAAGGATCTAGGGATCGGGGTTCACATGCTAATCAATTTATAAGCAAAGTTGATTACGAGTTTTGAAAAACCATAGTTGTCAAAGTCTTTAAATGGTATATTCCTCTCGGATTCGTACCGACTTTTTAATGGGTCCTAACGTCCTCTCAGCATGGTTAGGTCATTAAACTATTCTTGCCAGTCCTTTAATTTCCATCTCGACTCTCGCCCTTGAGACGGAAATTGACAAGTATAAACAATCGTTTATGGCCATTAAACAAAGTCTATCACGAAATTCAAGCAAGAAAAAGAGACAACAAAACAATTCTACCCGGAATCAATTTATACTTATAAGTTAATTAGACATGTTAATCCTTCCCCTAGAACAAAGATTACTTATGCATGATTAACAATGAAAGGGAAACTAAGATTATAAAACTAAGAATGGTAAGCATGATAAAGGAAATACTAAAAGAAAATGAAACTATAATGTAAAAACAAGAACAAGGATTACCGGAAAGGATGAGCAAAAGAACTTGAATAGAAAATGCGAACCCGGAAACTAGAATTCCAATTATAAGTAGAACAACTACAATTGAAGAAAACTTAGAACTAAACTAAACTAGAGAAAAATAAAACTAAACTAAACTAAGAAAAATGAGAGAAAGAAGAAAAACTAAACTAAAGAGAGAAGTTTTGTACATCTTAGTTGTGTGTGGAGGCTAGGCTATTTATAGAGTTGAGAGGTTGCTCAAATGTGTCCAGATTCATCCCCTAGACAACCTAATAAAGCACTCCATTAAGGCTTGCATTAAAGAGAGGTTGGTCAAACGTGTCCAGATTCATCCCCTAGACAAAGCATTTAATCACTCATTTAAGCTTGGTAGGAGAAGAGCCAAGAAACGTCTCAGCATCAAACATACCCGATCGGGTAAGTGGAAATCCGATCGGGTAAGTGTGCAAGATGGACTTTTCCGTCTCTTCCAATTTCATCCTTGGGCACGGAATCCTATGCCTTGGTTTTGGTCAATGCAATACGTAATTGGGCTTAGGCTAGTCTTCCTTTGACTTGGGTTGATGTTTCCTTTTGAAGTTCAAAGCCAAAGTCCAAGATAAATCCACTTAAGGAAGGATGTAGCGGAATCGTAATCAAATCGTGAAATGGCTATCATTGGTTCCTCATAAACTCGTACTCTAGTGTCTTTGCTTCATAAAGTAGGAAAATATAGTAAAACCGCTTCATTTTCTATAAAACGAGACAAAACACGCAAAACAACTAGAATAGCAATATTAGCTCGTGAATCACTTAACAAAGTGCATAAATCGTATAGAAATCGAGCTAAAACGGGGAATAAAATCATACAAATATTCACTTATCAAACTCCCCCAAGCTAAACCCTTGCTTGTCCTCAAGCAAGCATATAATAACAAAAATGACAAGGACAAGGGCGACGAGCAACAATCAATCCAACCAAATGCAAATCTCATCAAGTAGCTTATAGAGCACAATGAAACACATCCCGAAACAACGTGGGAATATGGAAAATGCAAAACATGGTTGAGATTTACATAACGGCGTGGCATAAGGAACATCAAATAGACTTTTCGGCTCTTGCATGATCTTTTGACAATGGACTCTCACGGTGCACTCAACACTCAAATTTTTATATAAATCAAGGAAATATTATTTTATATTTGAGTGGCACTCTCCTATCTACGACTCATGAGAATGCGCCCGCAATCTAATATGATAAACATTCCAAAACTACAAGTCAAAACAATCATGAAAAGCATAGAAAGAAGCCAAAAAGATAGGAAGAAGGCTTTGGGAAATGAGTGAAAGGTGGACAACAGTTATGGTCATGTGAAGGTTAGAATGAGCTAGCAACTGACCAATGATAAATGAATACTCAATCTAACCTTTCGATTAATTCCCAAAAGATGAATAACGAAGCCAGAAGAAACGGATTGACTTATTACACACGAAACACAAGAGTGAACTCCTTCTAAACATTGAATTGACATTTTGAGGAGATACTCACAACTTCTTCTTTTATTTCTTTTTATTTCTTTTTCTTTCCTTTTTTTCCGATTTTTTCTTTTTTCAATTTTTTTCATTTTTCTATTTTCTTTCTCATTTTTTTTGAACATAACATCACTTTTTGGACATTTTGGTTCTCCCAAATTCACTTTGACATAAAAGAACAAATTTTCTTAAAAGAGCACCCATACACCATAGTCTAGCTACTAGCTCAAAAGTCAAAAGGTAGGCAGTTTTTATGTGTAGCTATTATTTTGTGAAGCATTTGTATGAAGGGGCTAATTTTGAGGGGTAATTCAAAGTGAAAAAGGCTTCAAATCTTAGTGAATCATGAATGCAATGCTTATGGGAATGAAATGAGAACCATACTTATGCGTTTTTGATGTGACGCAAATCATAAGGAGAAACTACACACACCTAATTGGGATCGGGTATAGATGTACCGATCAGTGGAGGCTCTACCTTACCGTATATGTAATTTGCCAAAGTCAAGATCAAGCCTAATAAGTCTAAAATCAATCCCTCACCCACTGTGTACAAGACATCCCCATGTATGCAAAATCCCGTCAAAAGCGTGAAACATTGGCTAAAAAGCTACAATAAGGGAAATGCATTGTGGAATGACATTATGCACAACACAATTGGGTGGACAAAACACACAACTTTTATTAAGTTTTTTAATTTTTTTGATTTTTTTTGATTTTTTTTTATTTTTCAAAGTTTTCAAATTCAATAAACAACTAGACTAAATAAACAACGACACAAACTAAATCCCTCCCCCAAGCTAGAATAACACATTGCCCTCAATGTGCGAAACGGGTTTAAGCGCATAAAACACAAAGAAGGACAACATAACCAACAAAGGAATGGGGGACAACTCAACAAAATGGTAAAGAAAGAAAAGAAAACATACAACCGTGCAGAAGCTCCCCCAAGCTAGCTTGAAAACGGGGCAAAGTACAACCCAAGCACCAAAGTACCTGTGATGAACAAGCTACTACAATACTAGATAAAATTATTGTCTTATTGTCAAAGCTATTAGAACCAAAACCAAATGAATTATTTAAAAATTAACATTATTAAATTGTCCAACAAAAATAATTTATTTTATAACAAAAATAAAACACGGGTTGCCTCCCGCGAAGCTTTATTTAAATGTCTTGCTAGACTCTTTATTAATGAAAATCATTCTTTGTGCCTTAAAAAGCATGTCAATGCCCTCAGAAGTCGATCATATACTTGCGCATGAGCTATACAAAAACATATGTAAGCAATTGACAAGATATAGGCATGAAATATTGGAGGTAAGAATTGATATATCTTATCATTGTGCGCATGACAAACTTCATAGATGACCACTGAACTGCTCCACTCGTCAGTGAGAGATGGAGTGAAATGTTTAAGATCATGGAACAAACGATTAGTTCCCAAAATATCATTAGTGGACTCTAATTGGGGGTAGGGTGAATCAAAGGATTGGGAATCAAAAATGGGTGGTTGATCCCACTTAATTTCAAGGCTAGGTTCACAAAACCCAGTATCAGTTTCAAATAAATCTGGAATATCTTTAGCGAAGGAATTTTCAAAGAAATCTGATGACTCGATTGACAACTCTCCATTGGAGTCACAAATGGGCTTAACAACATCCTTGTCTAAAGTCTCGACTACCATATGGTCAATATCAATAATGGGGGTCTCAAAATTGTCAAATGGAACGACACTAGAGTGACTTTCAATAGAAAAGGTTGGACCATCATCATCGTCATCTATTAATTCATATGATTGGGGAGAATTAGACTTATATGGGGGGGCTGAAAAAGCATAGGAGAAACTAGACTCACATGGGGGGGGCTGAAAAAGCATAAGAAAAATTGATTGGCTTACATATTTTAAACATGGGTTCTTCCTTTTGCCCTTTGAGCATTTGAATTTGAGCCATGATTTCATTGATTTGCTTTTGGATTCTCAACCGCCGGTGCGTTTCATCCCAAGATTGGGATGCCATAAAGTCCAAGAAAATCCAAAGTTCATTTCCTCTCTTCTGATAAAAACTTCCAGCACTCAATTGCATAGCCAGGCTATGACACTCAATGAGCATTCCATGAAGCACGACATCTCTCATATAGGTCTCATCAAGGGTATACCCAAGAGAGATAATATGGTTTGAATAGCTATAAAATCGGTCGAGGTATTCATGGAAAGGCTCATTCACGCATTGTGGTGGTTGGAAATAGATGGTCATTGAGAGAAAATAAAGCAATCCCTTTGAAAGAAAATATTCCTATTACCTGAAAAGAGTCACTACACTACAAGGAAAAGGTGAGAAAAATCTCAAGGAACAAGTGTTCCTCGACACAATAGAAAAGAAGAAAAAAGAAAAAGACAAGGTAAAACTCTACTAATCACAAATAAACAAAACCGTGCTCCCCGACAACGGCGCCAAAATTTGACAGGGTTGTCGCGTACCCTAATCAAAGATAAATAACCCAGACTAGGCTAACAACAAATTAATGTAATTAGGGAAGTAAAGGGGCGATCTCGGGGAGACGGGAGATACATGTGAATAGTTATGGTTAGAACTCTACCTTGTACGATTGGCAAATGTTTGTCACTAACTACTAAATGCTATAAAATGATAACAATACAATAAAGAAAAGGATCTAGGGATCGGGGTTCTAATGCTAATCAATTTATAAGCAAAGTTGATTACGAGTTTTGAAAAACCATAGTTGTCCAAGTCTTTAAATGGTATATTCCTCTCGGATTCGTACCGACTTTTTAATGGGTCCTAACGTCCTCTCAGCATGGTTAGGTCATTAAACTATTCTTGCCAGTCCTTTAATTTCCATCTCGACTCTCGCCCTTGAGACGGAAATTGACAAGTATAAACAATCGTTTATGGCCATTAAACAAAGTCTATCACGAAATTCAAGCAAGAAAAAGAGACAACAAAACAATTCTACCCGGAATCAATTTATACTTACAAGTTAATTAGACATGTTAATCCTTCCCCTAGAACAAAGATTACTTATGCATGATTAACAATGAAAGGGAAACTAAGATTATAAAACTAAGAATGGTAAGCATAATAAAAGAAATACTAAAAGAAAATGAAACTATAATGTAAAAACAAGAACAAGGATTACCGGAAAGGATGAGCAAAGGAACTTGAATAGAAAATGCAAACCCGGAAACTAGAATTCCAATTATAAGTAGAACAACTACAATTGAAGAAAACTTAGAACTAAACTAAACTAGAGAAAAATAAAACTAAACTAAACTAAGAAAAATGAGAGAAAGAAGAAAAACTAAACTAAAGAGAGAAGTGTTTTGTACATCTTTGTTGTGTGTGGAGGCTAGGCTATTTATAGGGTTGAGAGGTTGCTCAAATGTGTCCAGATTCATCCCCTAGACAACCTAATAAAGCACTCCATTAAGGCTTGCATTAAAGAGAGGTTGGTCAAACGTGTCCAGATTCATCCCCTAGACAAAGTATTTAATCACTCATTTAAGCTTGGTAGGAGAAGAGCCAAGAAACGTCTCAGCAGCAAACATACCCGATCGGGTAAGTGGAAATCCGATCGGGTAAGTGTGCAAGATGGACTTTTCCGTCTCTTCCAATTTCATCCTTGGGCACGGAATCCTATGCCTTGGTTTTGGTCAATGCAATACGTAATTGGGCTTGGGCTAATCTTCCTTTGACTTGGGTTGATGTTTCCTTTTGAAGTTCAAAGCCAAAGTCCAAGATAAATCCACTTGAGGAAGGATGTAGCGGAATCGTAATCAAATCGTGAAATGGCTATCATTGGTTCCTCATAAACTCGTACTCTAGTGTCTTTGCTCCATAAAGTAGGAAAATATAGCAAAACCGCTTCATTTCCTATAAAACGAGACAAAACACGCAAAACAACTAGAATAACAATATTAGCTCGTGAATCACTTAACAAAGTGCATAAATCGTATAGAAATCGAGCTAAAACGGGGGATAAAATCATACAAATATTCACTTATCAGGGTTTAGTAAGTTTGAGTAAATTTCTAAACAAGCAATAAAATAACATTGGACGTAGGCTTCGGAGTAGAAGCTGAACCAATTTAAAAATATCGTCTTTTTTGTTCATTTAATTTCACATTCCGTTGCTTATTATTTACTTACTACTCATCTCGTTATTTTGCCTGCGCCACAGTCTTCCATACTGTGACGTATTGCATATCTCGCTGCTTTGTCTGTGTCACAGTCCTTCATACTGTGACTCAGATCTACGGTTACTTCTTGTGAACTTAAATTCAATTAAGCTTCTCAAGTCTCTTACTTAATTGTTCTTGCTTGTGTTATAAAATAACCAAGTTAAGTAGAAATTTTTAAAAGTACACCTAATAATTCACCTCCTCCCCCTCTTAGGTGTTAATCGTTCTTAACTCTTCAATTGGTATCAGAGCCTCGTGCTCTTGATATTGGTTAATACCAACGAGTTGATCCTTTAGTTATGGACGATTCAAAACACACTAAGTATCCCATCTTCAAGGGAGAAAACTATGCTTGGTGGAAACACCGCATGGAGCACTATGTCAAAAGTGCTGACTATGAATGTTGGTTGATCATTCAAAAGGGTCCCCTCAAAATTACGGTCACTAATAAGGATGGTATTAGTGTTCCAAAAGATGAGGATAAATATGTCGAGGCTGATTATAGAAAGGTCGAGAAAAACTCTAAAGCCATGTCTATCCTTCAATATGGCATTGGTGAAAAAGAGATTAACCGGATATCCGGATGTACCACAGCCAAAGAAATTTGGGACACCTTAAGCCTTGCTTATGAGGGAACGTCACAAGTTAAAAAATATCGTGTTGACCTTCTCATGCAACATTATGAGATGTTCAACATGACAAGAGATGAGTCAATCAATAGTTTGTCTTCACGTTTTTCTAGTATTGTCAATGACCTTAAGAGTCTAGGAAGAAACTTTGAATCCGAGGACTTAGTTCGTAAAATCATTGTAGCTTAACTGAAAAGTGGCAACCAAAGGTTACAGCTATTGAGGAAGCTAAAGACCTATCTACTCTCACCCTTAATGAACTAATGGGCTCTCTTATGGCTCATGAGTTAACTCTCATGAAGCGTTCTAGTGAAACCTCCAAAGGGAAAGGGCTCGCTCTTAATGCTCTCTCAAGTGATGAGGAGGATGAGGATGACGAGTTTGCGATGTTCACTAAAAACATTGTTGGAATGATTAATGGTCGTAACTCTAAAAGGTCTAGCTATAATACTAGCAAAAGACGTTTTCCAAAGAAAAAAACAAACTCCACTATTGGTTGCTTTAAATGTGGTGACAATGGTCACCAAATCAAAGAATGTCCAAAGTGGGATGACATCAAGTCTAAAGAAAAACGTGACTTTGCCAAAAATCAATACAAAAACAAAGATATGTCGGCTATTTGGGGCATGTCTGATTCCGATGAGGATGATATCCTTGAGGAAGAATTAGATGCCAAATTGTGTCTTTCCTCGCGTTTCAATCAAGATGCTCCAAAGTCATCAAAGAAAGAATCAACCAAATGTCTT
>JAIUZE010041503.1:0-24873 GCA_022085475.1 Heliosperma pusillum | reverse complement strand
ATGCAATTTACCCACTTTGCAACTCATCATTTTCAATCATCAGAAATCCTACAAAAATATTCCATAATCACGAAACTTCGAGTAACAGATCCCAATTATTCGAATCCAATTAGAATCTACTAAGGTCCATCGGCACGGTAGTCTCCACAACTAACCACCCACATGAAAATTCATTGCGTACTCTAATCTTCTTAGCTCCATTAAAACTCTTATTGGAAACCACCATCAAAATATTTATAATTAGGGAAACAAGACCGCTAACTACCACAAGGTAAAAGAGACTTACCATGAAATCCTTTGATTCAATTTATTCCAAAATTCATTATCCTAAGTTATTAACAATGAACTTTCTCATCTTCAAAAGTTAAATCACAAACCTCAAAAGCGATTAGTCACACAATCTCATTGCACTTAACTTTTGCCAATCATAGGGCAATGCGACCGTAAATCAATTTATTTAGCTCCTTCAAACTCTCAATACATCGGTTTTCGCTTATGACAATATTCCTCAAGTTTGGTCATCCAATCCAAATTCCACAAGGTAATTATTCCCGTTCGGGTCCAACATTTAAAGACCACAATTTCCCAAGTAACACTTAAAGAATCACTAAAATTCTTAACCACTACTACCAACTATCATTATGATTATTTCGATTCTCAAAACGATATTGCAACATTAAGCTTTCATAGTCTAAAACCACTAGGAGAGTTTCATCCTAAGTTTATCCTCAATCCTTATAATCATCTAAACATGGAACTAGCTTAATAGGATGGTTAAGTATCATATTCGAAACTTCTTCAAAACACACCTACTAACCCTTACGTTAGCTAATAAGAAAACTAGCTCACAAGAGAGTAGGGATAAAAGAACATGATACAAGGAACATTAGGAGGCAACATCAAAAGACTATGATAAGAAGGAATTAAAAGACGAAGGCGAAAAAGGAAAACGAGGTTGAGGAAGAGACAAAGCAGATAGTAGAGTTTTGAAGATATCTGAGTAAGAAAGAAAGTACGAGCTTGTAATTTCTTAAAGATCAATCTTGACAAAAACATTCAAGAATGGAAATGGAAAGGAATGAGGGCACGAGTAAGGGTTTAAGATTTAATCCACAAAGTTTCTCCTTTCAAACTTAATGCGATAATAAAACCACTTAATTATTCCTTTACAAAGGCCTCTTACAAGGGACCATCATACCACGAGCAATCATCAAAGTAAGGTACACCTAGACTTGATAAATCGACTACAACCCCAATCATCCATCCTTTCATACTACACAGATTCCCAATTGCGGAAATGGAAATCAAGTATAATAACTTCCTTTAGCTCAAAATATCAACACAACCTCAAAGGTTGTTTAATTGAAGGACTAACAAATATCTCTTACTCGAGTCATCTTCAAGGGCTCTAGCCCACGGGTTCATTATTATAAAGTCAACATCAAGCCACAAACATCATCATTAACATTCCCAAGGTAGTCCTCATAGATACATCAATCGAATCTCCTCTCATTATCATATCTCAAGTAATATGGTTCAACTTACAACGACAACCTTACTACTCAAACAGTCTAGATAACATAAGAGAGATCATATCTTTAAATCCAAGAACTATAGCCAAATGCTTTTCCACCAAGCCTACACTTACAAACACACCATAGGAAACCACAAGACGTCACTTAGTCTCAAACGCATTTTGCACCTCAAGATATCATTCTAAACTTCTTATTTACACCAAATAAACATATCATAAGCATGGTCTTTAAAACAATACAAAACTTCTAAGTCCATAAGACTAAATTACTAATGAGTTAAGAAGTCCTAGCCAACTCATTCAACCTTACACCATCAAATACCATGAACTATCTACACATTAGTCATGCCAAGCATCAAACATTAAAATCATCAAACTTATCTTACTACCTTTTCTTAGAGTTACAACCAATCATCAATATAGGGTGAATTTAGATCTACACCATTTTCCTCAAATCACAAATTCATTCTAACAAACACTAATATTCCACAAAATTCACATCCTTCCGACCAAGTATAATATACTACAAACAAATTGGTATGGTGTCCACAAAAATTTACAAGAGGAAGGCAAGGATACCAATGGTGAGATGGAGGAAACTATCAAGAGTAATTTCCAAGAGGCAAACAAATTGGAAGAGAAAAAGCACCAAGATAGAAGGAAGAGAGCATAATACAAGAAGGACGAGAAAATTCATCGACGAGGAAGAAATACACTTTAATTAGGCTTGTCAATCTTCAAATCTCCGGTAGAGGATACTTCTTCTAGGTAATACAATGATCCACCTTAAAACGGTAGATACAAACAAACATAACATCACTCAACACAATCAACAAACAAGTTAGAACCTAACAAACATCAAGTACACCAAAGACTACCACTTAGGTCCTTAAGTCTACCCATCTCTCAATTATTATTTCAAGGTCAAGTAGTTTAAGTTTAGGGTTCATGTGTGCGCGTCGGGAGCGATAAGGATCTATTACCAACTGTGACAACCCTCGCGAATGCGGAAATAATAAACAAACAAGCATGTGAATTATATTGCGGAAATAGGTAGTTTTTTAAAAACTTTTATACATGCAAGTTAAATAAAACGAGGACTGTCAAAATATTACAACTAAGTGCGGAAAATAACAAAGAGACGGAGTCTCTCAAAATGTTAACAAAGAACAAGTGTTTAGCAAATAAGCTAAAATCGTCTAGAGGTTAATCTTCCAAGGACAACGCCCGCTAGCTCACACCCGAACCCCGAAATATCATTATCCAAAAAAGTCAAATCCAGCAAGCAACTGTTCATCATGAAAAACATGAACGGCCACGTCAGTGGGGAGTAACTCCGGGTCTCCAAGAATATCAACTTAACGTACATATAAGGAAATACAAAGTAGAGCATGCATATATAAATATACATGTGGTTACGATAAGAAAAGAAGGCAATACAATATAAATGATAAGCTCATATGGAAATCAAATCCGAAGCCCTATGTTATTCAAAGACTCGGGGAAAGACACTCTTTAGGCAATCGAATACGCTCATAGGGCTTGCATCTCACCGTTAGCGGTATCAGTTTGATAAGATTGAGACTCGACAACCAAACCATTTCAAGTCATGCGATGACCACAATAAATCCCTCATATGATCATCCATTCAAACATACCAATACATAGACGATGCCCAATCATGCAATGACCATGAATAATAAGTCATGAAATCACGCATTCAAGAACGACGACACAAAGACGACATCTCTCACGGTAAATGAAACGCCCTAGCACCGTGTACATGGCAAGTATGATTAACAGGCATCCACGGGAGAAAAACATTCCCTGAACGCATACACGATTCAATCCATTTCGTATATGTAGACTAATTTCCTCCTGGTAGGACGACGATAATAATACGGTTCCTAATCTAAATATGGCCAGACTCTCGGAATAACCATTTTCCGATTCGACATGCGATGACATTTCGCATCCAAGACTCGGTCAATCATATGACGCCGAGTACCCCAAATTCGGTAGCAAACATTCACGAAAGAGGCGGAAAAGAGCTCTAGCCACATAACAAGAGGTACGCTACATGCAAATAACACCACCTCGCAAGTATACAACATTTGACGGCCGGGTCGAACAACGCATAGCGTTCAACTCCCAACAAAGTCGTCATATGCCCACTACACATGCAATTAAGCAGTAGGATACCTCTCCGTTCCGACATTCCAGCCTTACGCACGGGAAGGTAGCCAAGGGATGAGAGTAAAAGCAAAAGACAAAATAGTGCTCAAACGTAAATTTGTAAAAAACGACTCAAAGTGGGAATAGCAAAAACCGTCACAAAACATGTGATACATGCAAATGAGATATCATACATCCAAAACATGAATATTATAAGACATTACGTAAAATTATATGATAAACGGATCATGCGAACTAATATAAATTATGAGTTTTAGAAATTAAAGGAAAAGAACACAGCCGTGTTCTAGGCCGGTCACTGGACCGGCGGCCGGTGGGCCGGCTCAGAGCACAAGGCAAAAACCAAAAATCATAGAAAACAAGGTAATGTGTTCCAGGACGGTCAAGAGGGAGGCGGCCGGTACCCCGGCTCAGAGCACAACACTAACAAACACAAAAATCACAAGTTTGGAAACTATCAAAACAAGGGTCTACTTCAAATGGTCATAACTAGAGTTCTAGATATGGGAATGCATAAATTCCAAGTCGAGGTGATATCTTATCCTCTTACGGTTCCAACGAGTGGTCACAAGCCCAAAACAAGCAAGTAACGAAGGAGTTATGATCATTCTACGAAAAAGGGTCGGTGCAGGAAATTCCTAGCCGGGCACTAGACCGGCTGCCGGTCCTTCGGCCAGGAATACAATTCCACCCGAGAACAACAAGCACTAATTCTATCATTTTCAATTCTCCTAATTCACTTCTAATAATTACCAATAATCAATATTCATCATCAACAATCAACAAATAACAACAATCATAAATCATAACATGATTCCTAAGCTTCTAATCGTATTCTAAATACGATTTCTAACATATAAAGCATGCAAAACACGTAAATGATACCGAGTAACCCTTCACCGTTACCTTTACGCGTCTTTAATCGATTACTAAGCCTTCCTAGTAGTCTCCCCTACAATTAGGTATTAAAAGATGAATATACTCCACCTTGAGAAAGACGGATAATTTAAAAAGCGAGAAAGACGGTAATTTTATTACCAATACGGATAGAGGAAGGTAAGAGGGGAAGAATAAGACGAACTTACGTGAATTCCGACAAGAAACGAGGGACCTACGATGATTCAAAGATCGATAGCAAAGAGGGAGGCCATGATTTTGTTTGCTTAAGGAGGAAGTAATTTGGTTGTGTTTGAGTAATGAATTAGGTTAAGGGGTAGTGTGAGTTGTATAGGAGAAAAGTCAACGGAAGTCAAAGACGGTTCCAAAGTCAAGGAAAGTCAAACTCGACTCAAAAGTCAAGAAAAGTTAAAGACGACTCAAAAGTCAAGAAAAATCAAAGACGACTCAAAAGTCAAGAAAAGTCAAAGACGACCCAAAAGTCAAGAAAAGTCAAACTCGACTCAAAAGTCAAGAAAAGTCAAACTCGACTCAAAAGTCAAGAAAAGTCAAACTCGCCTTAAGACGGGATTTTCATGGAATCTCGCAGAAATTCCAAATACGAACTCGGAAATTCTAAATTCGACTCGGAACATAAAATTATAAATTAAAACTTAAATTTGCTGAAAAGATTTCGTAAAATATTTCTACTAGAAAAATAGGGTACATTTCCGGGTGTTACACAGACACACGTAAGTTTGTCTAATTATTACTAAGGATTTTTTTATATATCCAAATTTAATACTAGTGGGGACATTGAGAGATGAGAGAGAAAGTGGAGAGAGAGAAAGCTCCTTCTTTGTGGATCTAGGGTTTTGTGCCAAGGCCAAAATTATATTTGAATCTCTATCTCTTACAGTAAAATTCAATAGTAAGATAATAGACATTGATAATAGCAATAAAATAATATTTACTAATATAATTGGAAGGTAGTTAATAGTAATAGGATGTCATCTAAAACTCAGAAAAAACAACCTCGGAGTACGAATGTAGCTCATAGAACTCAGGAAATAGTGAGAGCTCAGCAGGATGTCCTAAATGCATTTCGGAAAGATGCTGAGGAGAAGGAGAAGACACAGGAAGATGCTGAGGATGGTGGATGGCAACAGGTGGTCAATCTTTCAAAGAGAAAAGAAATTGTTAGTAGTAGTAGTAGTAGTAGTAGTAGTAGTAGTAAACTCCCTACGATAGTAGAAGCTGAGGTGGTGGAAAGTGTGAGCATGTCTACTCTCAAACTTGATGTAGCTGATGTGCAAGAGGAGATTGAATTGTGGTCTACATCGGTGTATGGGTATGTTATGGGTGCTAATCTACCAAAGGGGATACTGGAAGGATTCTTAAGGCGTATTTGGAAGGAATTCTCTATTACTAAGGTGTCTTTCGTACCAAATGGCCTTTTTGTTGTTTGATTTGCAAGTATGGAGCATAAGAATCTTGTCTTGGCTCGTCGAATGACTCTATTTGATGGTAAGCCAGTTATCTTGCGCCGTTGGGATGCTAACGTTAAGATTACAAAGGTTTCTATGAAAAGGGTTCCTATATGGATTAAATTAGTTGGGTTAGATCTGAAGTTTTGGGGTAATAAGTGTCTTGAGAAGTTGGCTGCTCTAATTGGTACTTTTCTGAGTATTGATGATATAACCATTAGTCGGGCGTTTCTGGGTTATGCACGAATTATGGTGGAGGTGGATATTGATCAAGATTTTCCTGCTAAGATTCATTTTCTAGATGAGCAGGGTAATGATATATGAGTCTGAATTGAGTATGATTGGATTCCAATTACTTATAAGAATTGTAGAGGAGTTGGGCATCGTGAGAATGTGTGCAGGCGTGGAATTGGGGGGAAGAAACAACCAATCCAGCCTGTTGTGCATAAACAGGTCTGGCAAAGGAAAGAGAATCCCCAGGTATCACAAGTTGATCCTATTGAGTTTCCAGCAGTGCCTTTGGCTGGGGGAATTCAGGCAGGTGCTAGCACTGTGAGTACTATAACCTTTTTGACCAACCCTCTCCACAGTGGCCATAGTATGTCTTTTACACCAGTTAGAGTGATATCTAAGCTTACTAGACATGAGTCAAGATTACCTGAAGACAAGGAGGTTAATTTTAGGATCAATTGTTGAAAACACCCTTTAATGTTACACTTTTTAAAAATTAATACCTTATCAAAAAAATTTCAAAACTTAATACCTTTAACTAGCATTCTAACATATTTTGATACCTTAAGTGTGTTTCGACCCAAAAAAAATGGAATGTTCTGTCAACTTTTTAAATTTTCCTCCTAATTCATGATTTTATCCCCATTATACCCCTATTCTTTTTTCACCAACTTCTTTCTTATAATTTTTACATCTTACCTTATTCTTCTAACTATATCTTCATTTGATCTCAATATCTCACTTTTACATTTCACCTTCTTCATTTTCTCTTCTATTTTCTCTATCTTTTGTACCCATATAATATGCTTATGAATATTTAATTTGGGTTCATGAAATTTGGGGCTAATTATGTGATGAACCTGAAATTAAGTTCCAACGGGTAAAAGGGAAGCTGGAGATGGAAAATGGGAAGCCATTTTGAAGGAAGAAATCAAATATCTCTAAGAAGAGAGCAAAAAATGAAAGCTTGAGATTAAAAAGTTTAAGAATCCAAATGATAAAGTTGTTTTTAGTAGCCATCTTCCAAAGAAATACCCAACAAAGTTGATAGACATATCAATATAAGATAGTTGTTATTGTTCTCTTATTTGGGGAAAATTGTTATTAGGTTTGGTTTAACAGAATGAGAATAAGAGTTAAGTAAGAGTGTTATGTGTTCAGGAAGAGGGTATATAAAGGCAAGGGTAAAACGGGTAGTTTCTATTTATTTGGGTTAAAAATTACTCAAGGTACCAAAATATGTTAGAATGCTAGTTAAAAGTATTAAGTTTTGAAATTTTTTTGATAAGGTATTAAGTTTTAAAAAGTGTAACATTAAAGGGTGTTTTCAACAATTGATCCTTAATTTTATGATGAATTTTAATGCTGCACTCTCTGGATGTGCTGAATTGGTGGATGAAGGGGATGAAACTACCTCATCCTTCTCATATGACTAAGTTTGGAGCTTGGAACATTAGGGGCCTAAATAGTGCTAAAAAGCAAAACGATGTTATGTGGTTCTTACATCATCATGCTGTTGAACTATTTGGGCTCCTAGAGACCAGAGTGAAATATGGGTCTATGAATAGAGTTATGTCTATTTTCTGTCCTAGTTGGTCTATCTCTAATAATGCAGGGTTTCATTCTAATGCTAGAATCTGGGTTATTTGGAAGAGTAATAAGGTTAAGGTGGATATTCTGGAGTGTGATGCTCATTTTATTCACTTAAAGATTTCTGATTTAGTGACTGATCACACATTCTATATTACTTTTGTTTATGGTTTCAATAGGAGTGAGGATAAGAAGGAACTTTGAGAGAGCCTCCATAGACTGTCTAGGTGTGACCCTTGGTGTGTGATTGGGGACTTCAATAATGTGTTATATTCCAATGAAAGGATTGGACAGACTTTTAAAGATAGTGAAATGGCTCCATTCATGAATGCAGTCAGCTTATGTGAACTCCAAGAGATGAAAACTACTGGTGCTTTTTTTTACATGGAACAATAAGCAGCAAAGTGATAAAAGGGTGTTTAGTTGAATTGATAAAGTCCTTATTAATGACAGTTGGTGCAAAAGCTGGCCAGATTACTATGCTTATTTCTTTCCTGAAGGTTCCTTTGACCATTGCCCTTGTGTTATTGAGTATGGTAATCTGAAATTCTCTCCTAGAAGACCCTTCAAATGTTTTAGTATGTGGACTAGGTCTGAAGATTTTCTGTGTATTTTGAAGAATGGGTGGCAGCAGTATGTTTATGGCTCTCCTATGTTCAGAGTGGTGAAAAAGATGAAAAGTATGAAGTTGCAGTTCAAAACTCTTAATAGGAATTTATATGCTGATATAGAGAGGAATGCAGATATAGCCTTTAAAGTCCTTCAGGAATGTGAGATTAAGCTGCAAGGTGACCCAAGGAATTTGGGGCTAATGGATATTGAACATCAGGCTAGGGAAAGCTTTAATTTATTGGATGCTGCTCGTGATGATTTCTTGAGTCAAAAAGCTAAATGTTCTTGGGCTAAGGAAGGGGATAGCAATTCTTCTTTTTTCCATCAAGCAATTAGGCAGAGGCAAGTCAGGAACAAAGTTTTGGTTATTGAATCAGCTTCAGGAGTGGTGTGTAAAGATCCTGATGAAATTATTCAAGCTTTTGTTGACTTTTACAAGGATCTTCTGGGGTCTGCTAAGGGTACTACTTGTTTCTACCCACATGTAGTGAAGCATGGAGATAGAATTGATGAGGCTACTTGGGATAATATGTGTATTAAGCCTACTGAGGCTGAGATTAAAAAGATCTTATTCTCTATTCCCAATGACAAGAGTCAAGGGCCTGATGGGTACTCAAGTTGTTTCTTTAAAGCTGGTTGGGAGGTGATGAAGGAGGAGATCACCCTTGTTGTTCAGGATTTTTTTCAGTCTGGTATGCTCTTAAGGCAGATTAATTCTACTAATCTTGTCTTAATTTCAAAGGTAGAGAATCTTATTAATGTTACACAATTTAGACCCATTGCTTGCTGCAATGTTTTGTATAAGATTATCTCTAAAATTATTTGTGAGAGAGTTTCTATTGGCCTTAACAAGATCATTAACCCTGCTCAAGCAGCTTTCATAAAAAGAAGGAGTATTATGGGCATCATACTTATTAGCCAGGATATTGTGAGATTGTATACCAGGAAGTGTGTGTCCCCTAGGTGTTTATTGAACATTCACTTGAGGAAAGCTTATGATTCAATTGAATGGGATTTCATAGGAGACATTTTGGTTAATTTGAACTATCCCCCTAAGTTGATTGGTATGATTAAGGCTTGTGTGAGTTCTCCTACTTATTATGTGGTTATTAATGGTACACCTAATGGTTTCTTCCCTAGGAAGAGAGGCTTAAGTTAAGGGGATCCTATCTCCCCTATATTGTTTACCATATGCATGGAATACCTCAGTCGCTTGTTGGAAGAAGCTAGTGCCTTGCCTAGTTTTAAATTCCATCCTCTGTGCAACAGGATCAAATTGACCCATCTTATGTTTGCTGATGATGTTTTAAGAGAGGTAAGCTACCCTTTAAGTACCTTGGTGTAGCCATTTCACATAAGAGACTTAGTAAAATTGACTGTAATGTCCTTGTGGATAGAATGATTGCTAAGATTAGGGGGTGGAATATTAGGAATATTTCCTATGCTGGTAGGCTTATTCTTGTTAAGGTTGTCCTTTCTACTATCCACAACTATTGGTCCCAAATCTTTGTTCTACCTGTGGGAGTTATGGTTAGAATTAAGGCTTTGTGTAGGAGCATCCTTTGGAGTGGGTCTGAGTCCTCTTCTAAAGCACTTGTAGCTTGGGATGTCCTGTGCAGGGGTAAGAAGTATGGGAGCCTGAGACCTCTAGATAGCAGTATTTGGAATATTGCACCTATAAGGAAATTGGTCTGGTGGTTAGTTATTAAGAAAGATCATTTGTGGATCAAATGGGTGGATAATATCTATCTTAAAGGAAGATCTTGGCTTGATTATGAGCCATCTATCAATTCCTCTTGGGCGTGGAGAAAAATCTATGAGGTTAAGAACAAGTTCAAGGTTGCTTTCTCAAATACACAATGGCTGGGTACACAAGAGAACTATTCTATTTCTAGACGATACAATTGGCTTGCAACTTCAGATGGTAGTGAACCTATTCCCTGGTTCACTGAAGCATGGAGCAGATTCAATATTCAGAAGCACTCGTTCTTTATCTAGTTGATGAAGAAGTAGAGGTTAATGACCTTAGACAGGTTGTACAAGTTTGGTATATCTCAAGTGCAGGAATGCTACATTTGTAATGATGGTTATGAGTCTCATACACATCTATTCCAAGATTGCTGTTATGTGAGGCAATGCCTGAAACAGTTGATTGAATGGCTCCAAATGAGGATGGTTCTGCCTATTTATGCTGGTTACATGCTGAAGATTAGGAGGATTTCAGGCTTCAGGAGGCTGCTATATTATTCCTTGGTGAATGCTGTGTTCTTGATAAGTGAATATTTGTATGATTTTGACCCCCAATTTAGCTCGGTTTTGTATGTCATTTGTGCTTTGTTAAGCCATTTTATGAGCTAATATCGTCTTCTAGGCGAATTCCTATGTTCTAACCTGTTTTGTAAGGAAAGTGACGTTTCTACGCCCGTTTTCTATATTCCCGAGCATTTGCCTAGAACCCGACGATTTGAAGAAGCAAGCTTGACCAAGTGAAAGGCATTTCAAGAAGGTTCACTAATTCAAAAGAAAGAAAAAGTAAAGACGATGTCGCAGTTGTCAGAAGATCGATCAGTTAGGCGAAGAATTCATCGTTTTACATCAAACCCTATCAACAAACCGGACTTAAGAGGTCAAGGGGGATGATGGATGTCAAGTCATATGCAACGGGAGATGAAACGAGAGTCAAAGGACCCAGATGACAACTTACCCGATCGGGTAAGTGTGTACCCGATCGGGGATCTCTGCTGCTTCGAGCAAATTGCTTCAACTTCGTCCTTTTGTCCTATATGCTCAATGCTCGACCCCTTCCCCACGAAACCCTAATGCTATATAAAGGATGCTCCAGCCACTCTTCTCAACACATCCTCTTCTCATCCTTTCTTCTCTTCTTACATTTCTCTTTAGGTTAGAAAACCTAGATCAAGAGGGGAGAGCCTAGCCTCTCTTCTCCTGTCTTGATCATTTTCTTCTTCTTTTCATCTTTAGTTCTTAGTTTATTTATGTCCTTTCTACATCAAAACTTTAGCTTAGATCAATAAGAATATCAATCTTTGTAATCTACTTTGTTGGGTTCAAGTGTTGTAATTCAAGGAACGATTATTCTATTGGAGGGATTTCTATTATTGTTATCACTTTCGTTGTTGATCGTCACCTAGGTATTTCTATTTTATCCTTTTTTTAAATGTCCTTATTGTTTTCCATTTGATTGTTATTTTCTATCCATGTTATTTTAGATTCATTTTAGTACTGTTATAATCGTTGTTTCATTTCCTAGATTGTC
The DNA here is from genome assembly GCA_022085475.1 of Heliosperma pusillum. Taxonomy (NCBI): domain Eukaryota; kingdom Viridiplantae; phylum Streptophyta; class Magnoliopsida; order Caryophyllales; family Caryophyllaceae; genus Heliosperma; species Heliosperma pusillum. The sequence continues at coordinate 13,070 of JAIUZE010041503.1, read as the reverse complement.
AATTAGCGTCGTTACTATCGCCACATAGAGTGTCTCAAAATAATGTTAAAACCAACTAAACATGTATATCCTAGTTGTTGTTATTAACTTCATCTTAGATTTTAACATCGCCATGAGTGAGTAGTCACCTTTCTAGGATGTAGGGTAGCCATGTTAGATTGATTAAAAGATGTTAATTGGATAAAAGAAATTGTGCTTTTAAAACATTGTGTCAATGCATGTTTGGACTATAACGATAGTTAACGATTTTGGCCGAAAATCATTGACTAGAATGAAATTCTTTTCCAAGGTAGAGATACGTGAATTGAATAGACAAAGCATGACATGGTGGATTAAGACCTAGTAAATTGCCTAAAAGCCTGCTAGACCATCTGATGTATGATTGTAATGAACACATCATTCTTACGAACTCATAATGAATTATTTGCATGTTCCATATCCAATTGCATCAATACATTAATCTACATGTGTGAACCTACTTCCCTAAATGTTTTTCATTATTGTTAATTCATCATTTTCTTTATTGCTTTCATCTTCAATTGCTTTTATTTTATTTTCATTTATGCTTTTTGTTAGTTTAGACATCATAATCCTAAAACCCAGTAACACGTTAGATAAGATCAAATTGCGAGACATTTCACATTCTATAGGAAACACCATCTCCCTGAGGATCGACCCCTACTTCCCTAATTACATTAATTTGTTATTAGCCTAGTCTGGCTAATTTAACTTTGTATCGGGCTCGCGATAGGCTTGATCAGTTCTACAATGTCTAGCAGGCTAGGAACACTTGTAATGCTGAAGGGTATGTGACTACTCCTAGGGCTGTGATCTACAGGGTGAAGCAGGACTACAGACTTCGTCTATTGGGAATGATGAAGAGTGGTGTCAAGCGCTGTGACTTAGAGTATTGTTTTAGAATTGGACTTCTTTAGTTTTTTAGTTCATGTTGTTGATGTAATTAGTTGTGAGTGGTATCCTAATTATCCACTTACCATAAGTTGTAATAGGTGATTGCCTCTTTTGAGGATTTGTTTTAATGATAACTAACATTTCCACCAAAAAAAACTTTAATACTATTTATTAGCTTTGTTTTGTTTTTATCACTTAAAGTTTTTAATTATACAATTTGTTTTTCTTTTTTCGGGAAGCTTACACCGAAGAGATGAGTTCCATGCATACTATAAAGGTGCAAATCGATTCGATAATAATTCGAGGCTACTCGGGATGGGAGACAAGGGGAAAGAAGTGTGGTATGATCCACCTTGAAACAAAAGTGCACGCGCAACTTTCTCCTACAATCCTACTGATTACACTTGATTCGCAAGTGAAAATGCTCAAATGAAGGAGCAATTGACTGCACTTGCGAATGAACGAGAAAATGAGCGAGCTTCCCGACATGCCATTGAAGCACAAGTACGGGCCAATCAATAACAAATAGAGAGCCAAGCCGAGGAAATGGCAATGCCTTCATTAACCTTATAGAAAGAAGCCAATTTAGTGGCAATGTCATAGAAGATCCCAACCTTCACATCCAAAACTTCTGTGACTATTGCTCCACTATTAGACAAACTGGAGTCACCCAAGGGCAAATTAGAGAGATGCTCTTCTCATTTTCTTTGAGGGGTAAGGCAAAGTTGTGGATACATAGCCTTGATAAGGTTACATTAGGTATCACCGATTGGGAGAGTTTAGCTCTTGCCTTCTACCAAAAATACTTTCCTCCAGAGAAGACCGCTTTGTTGAGAAGTGAAATCACTGGTTTCCGACAAGGGGATGATGAGAACCTATATGAAGCCTGGGAGAGGTACAAGGACTTGCAAAGGGAGTGCCCTTATCATGGGATAGATCCATGGCTCCTTGCCATCACATTCTATAATGGGTGTTATATAGAGTCCCGTCGTATCCCGGATTCTGCTAACAATGGAAGATTTGATCAAATTAATGTTGAAATTGCTCACACTACCATTTAATCCATGGCAATTCACGATTCTCAATATAGAAAATCCCGCTCCATACCATTGAAATCTAAGCAAGAGGACCCCACTTTGACACTTTTACAAGCTCAAGTTGCCCTTCTCACACAAAAGCTAGAACAATTTCAATCCTCTACATTTCAACAAAGTGAGAATGGTGTAAATAAACTTGAAGCCATGATGCTGCAATTCGCTCAAAGGCAAGACACCATGATAGCTCAATTCCAGGAGAGCGATCAAGCTAAGGATGCCGCCATCAAATTGTTGGAAGCTAAAATTTCCCAATATGCCTCTTCTAATACCCACTAAAACCAAGGGCAGCTGCCTTCACAATGTTACCAACCTCAAGAAACTGTAAATGCCATTTCCTCGAGAAGTGGTAAGCATAATGATGAGCCCGTGGTTGTTGATGTTGAAGATGAGGTGCCCATGTCAAAGGGGCGAGAGCCCGAGATTCCTATTGAGATCAAAGTCCCATTTCCCGAAAGATTAGCCAAGCACAAGGAGGAGGCAAAGTATGGTAAGTTCCTTGACGTCGTCAAGAACTTAAAGATAACAGTCCCTTTCATTGAATTGCTTTCCCAAGTTCCTTCTTATTCCAAGTTTATGAAGGAAGTCCTAAAAAAGAAGAGATCCTTCAATGAGATGAAGACCGTAGCTTTCACTTAAGAGTGTAGTGCACTCTTGCAAAATAAGTCTCCACCAAAACTCAAGGACCCTGGTAGTTACTCCATCCCTTGCACTATAGGCACGTATACCATTGATAAGGCCCTTTGCGACCTAGGTGCTAGTGTAAGTGTCATGTCCTTTTCTATGTTTGTAAAACTTTACATGGGTGCTTTGAAATGCACTAATATTACTTTGCAAATGGCGGACCGTTCTCTAAAACAACCTATGGGTGTTTTAGAAGATGTGCCCGTCAAAGTTGGTAAGTTTTTCATTCCCGTTGACTTTCTAGTACTTGACATGGCCGAAGACTCTCAAATCCCAATCATTTTGGGAAGACCCTTTTTGCACACCACTGGTGCAGTTTTCGATGTCAAGAATGGGAAGTTGACATTAGAGGTAGGATACGACAAGGTGACCTTTAGTAAAAATTACACCGTTAGGAAAACTGTGTTAGAAGACTCATGTTATGTGCTTGATGTCGATGACTCTTCTATTGTTTCTTCTATGCCTCGATCCTTACTTACGAATCCGTTGGAGGAACAGGTTAGTGTTTATTCTCTTTAAGGTGAGCATACTAAAAGCACTACTGCTAAAAGTGCTAAAAGGGGATATTCCCGGAAAAGCTTGGCATAGATGGAGAATGTAAAGAACGCTATGAAGATGAGCTAGGATGATAGTGAGCTTAAAGATAAAGGATGATCAAAGAAATAAATGGAGTATAACAAGACTTTTAAATTGCGCTTCTCGGGAGGCAACCCGTGTTTCTTTTCTTTTTGCATTTTTATTTATTCCCTTTTTCATTGTTAGGATTTATTTTGCAGATGAAAGAGTTTTTGAAGAATCTTTAAAGACCTTCCTTTTCAAGTACAAAAGACTAGCTTGGGGGAGTCCGCGCTGACTAGTAAGCTTCACTCTTCTTTCCTTTTTTCTTTTCCCCATTAAACATCTCATTGCATATTTTGTCTTTGTGCTCACATTGAGGACAATGTGATGTTTAGCTTGGGGGAGGAATTGCATTTTCCCATTTTGCATTTTAGTTGATTATTTTTCAAATTTTGAATAAAAGAAAAAGAAGAATTTTGAGAAAATTTAAAAATTTCTGAACATAATTGAATATTTTTCACGCTTTGCGTGCTTGTTTACTATATGCTATCATGTTACATTTCCCAAACTTAGAGCTTTCAAAAGATAATGATTCAATATTTATTGAATTTTGCATACATGGGGAAGTCTTGTACACAGTAGGCATGGAATGAATCTATAGATGAGTACGCTTGATCTTGACACTTGGAAAGTTACATATATTGTAAGGTAGAACCTCCTTAGGCTGGTACATCTATACCCAGTCTCATTTAGGTGTGTGTAGTTCTCCTTGTGATGTGTGTCATGTCAAAACGCATAAGTATGGTTCTCATTTTATTCCTATAAGCATTGCATTCATGATTCACTAAGATTTGAAGCCTTTTTCACTTTGAATTACACCTCAAAATTAGCCCCTTCATACAAATGTTTCACAAAATAATAGCTACATAAAAAAACTGCCTACCCTGTTGAGCTAGTAGCTAGACTATGGTGTATGGGTGCTCTTTTGAGAAGATTTTGTTCCTTGATGTCAAAGTGAATTTGGGAGAACGAAAAATGTTCAAGAAGTGATGTTATGTTCAGAAAAGAAAAGAAAAAAAAGAAATAGAAAAAAAAAAGAAAAAGAAATTGAAAAAGGAAAAAAAAGAAAGAAAAAGAACTCAATAGAAAAAGTTGTTAGTATATCCTAAGAAATGTCAAGTCAATATTCAGAAGGAGTTTACCCTTGTGTTTCGTGTGTAATAAGCCAATTTGTTGCTTTTAGGCTTCGTTATCCGTCTTCTGGGAAATTGATCTAAAGTTTGGATCGAGTATTCATTTATCATTGGTCAGTTGCTAGCTCATTCTAACCTTCTGATGTGCGTATTCCATATGCACATTTGCCTACACATTTACCCCGCTTAATGCATCATTATCGGCTCATATAGGCCGATTACCTAGTCGTATTCCTCTCGTTTGCTACTTTGGTATGTTTCATGTCTATTTTGCAGATTTCACGCCTTTTAGGGTGACTCGAAGGCATTTTGGCAAAGTACGAGGAATGAAGGACCAAGAACCAACCTTATACCGACTAAACAACACATTCAAGGAGCTCGAGATGCAAAACAGGCCCAAAAAGATTAACCACCGATCGGTGGCAGCTACAGGCCGATCGTTCTGGCCCAAAAAGAGGTTGGACCGATCGGTGGGAGATACAAACCGATCGGCCTGACCCAATTCCAGCACAGACCGATCATTCTACAGTCCAAGTAGATCATTCTGGGCCAATTCTGAAACACCCAGGCCCAAAACAGTTTTCAGCAGTTTATGAGTAAACCTAATTCCAGGATATAAAAGAAGGGAATCATGGGGAATTAGGGTATATCTCCCTAGACGCAAGATCCCTTGTCACGGATCGAGTTTCCGCTCTAAAACACCATTTTAGATTATTGTTTTACACTTTTTAGTCGATTAGTTTTAAGCTTTCGTTCGTTTACAACATTATACCGATCGGCATTGCCTTTTACCGATCAGCATATCCTTGTTTTTGCCCTAATTCAGGTTCTGATTCAGTTTTATTTCGTTTTCTGTCATTTTCGTTCATGTTTGTACATTTCTCGACCATGAATCTTGCCATACCATCCTGTGTCTTCTTGTTTTGCTTAATATCTATCACCATGAGTAGCTAATCTGCATGCTAGGGCTAGGGTGAACTATTGTGGATCCGGGATTTGGGGGTTCCAATTAAACCGTTTATGCATCTGAACCTATGTTTGATTTAATTGTCGTTTGACTGACCTAGGACGCTAGGTTATCATTTGTTTAGTGTATTTCCCCTGAGACTGACCAAGTGATTGGGAAGATAGACCTGACACCAATCGGCATAGCCTTATACCGATCGGTAGACATATAGGATAGTGATTTCTGTGAGACCGAACCAGTTATCAGAGTCGCTAGGGGTGGTTAGGAGGCCGAACAAGCAACTTTCTCACCCTTTAGACTGTTTAGACCTTGGCTCGACCTATCCCTTTGACACCATAGTGAACCCGTTCTGCCCTAGTCTTCGTTTCATCTGATTTTCATAAATTTACTTCGTTTTATATTTGTTTTCATTTATTCACTGCTTTCAATTTCGTACCTTCTAAACTCACCTCTCAACCTGTTAAACCTGTCACCTTAGAAGAATTGAATATCGACCTAAACTGATTAGATACATCACGCCTCCCTGAGATCGACCCGGACTTATCGCTAGCTGCCCTAGTTAGTTTTAGTTTGGACTTATAAATATCGTTTGATAGCGGACTTAGAACGACATAAATCTCGCCTATCAAAATGGCGCCGTTGTCGGGGAGGCGATTTTCTGATTAATTTGGTGTTTATTTTCTGTTCGAAGTGACTTCTGTGAATTTCTGCCCTTATACCGATCGGTACATACCCCCAGCGATCGGTCTGTCTATTTTCTGACTGTTTTCTGCAAGTTTGTATGAGCAGGAGAAATTCTGCTGCCCTGCTGAACTTCGATCCTGAACCAGAAAGATTATTGCGTAGAAATCGAAGGCTGGCTGACAACGAAAGCACACATACACCCACAATAACACCTACATCTTCACCATCACCTACAATATCACCTACATCAACCCCACCAACATCACCAAGAACCACAATGCCTAAACTTAGTGATGAAGGGATGCCTACTGCTGCACAGGTGCCCACAAGGACTCTCAGCCCTAACCTCACAGCAACCAACTTTAAAATTGACCCATCCTTCTACAACCTCATCCACAAAGAACAATTTGGTGGTACGCTATCCGAAGACCCGGCGCGCCACATCAACCGATTTTGTGACCTTTGCCAATTGATCACCCACGAAGGGTGACACAAGATCAGCTGAGAAGGATGATGTTTGCACATTCACTGAGGGACAAGGCATCATTCTGGCTGGAAACTGTGCCAGCAGCCACATCAAACACTTGGGCCGCCCTTGTCCTAGCATTCTACAGGAAATTCTTCCCTCCGGAGAGGACAACCAACCTCAGGATGCAAATTATTGGTTTTAGGCAGCGGTTAAATGAGAGCCTATACGACGCATGGGAGAGGTCGTTTAAGGGTCTGGAAAAACAGTGCCCACATCACGGGTTTGGTGAAGGGTTCATGGCGATGACATTCTACAATGCCTTAACAGCGGACTCGAGGAGGACCTTGGATTCAGCAGCTAATGGGATGTTTTCTTCTGTAGAGGTTGCTGAGGCTCGTAACATCATTGAAACTATGGCCAGCCATAGTATCCGGTATGGCCAGTCAAGTACCACAGTTGGTGCTATAGGGGATGATTCTTATTTCCAGCAGAGCATGACCTCGCAGATCGAGGATCTTAAAGCCCAGTTGACCTGTTTGAAAGTCAACACAGCCCCGACGATTGCTCCACCGATCGGCCCTATACCCTCACCGATCGGTGCCCTCCAACAACAATACACTATGGACAATTTCGGGTACCCAGGGGTAGTAGAACAGGTTGCTGCTTATCAGAACTATCAGCAGCAGAACTTCAACCAGCAGTACAACAGGCCAAACCTTCAGTACCAGCATCCACCGATCGGCCAACCATCTCAACCGATCGGTCAAGTTCCATACCAGCAACAAAACAGACCTCAACCCTTCAAGCCTCCTACATTCGCAGATATGAACAATTTGAGGATGATGCTGATGGGAATGCAGAAAAGCCAGGAGCACCTCATTGCTCAAGTGGCTAAAATGGACCAAGAAAAGGCGGGGGCTATTAAGAACTTGGAGATTCAGATAGCTCAACTAGCTGCCTCACAAGCTCAAAGGCAGCAAGACCACCTCCCATCTCAGCCTAGCAAAACCACCGATCATGTCCACCATGTGAATGCCATAACATTGAGGAGTGGGACCACCTATGAGGCTGAGGACAGAGCAGTAAGTTCTGAGAAGAATGCTGAGAGGTCTGAGAAGCAGAAAAACGAAGAAAATGGCCAGAATATCACTCCCACCGATCGACCCATACCCTATACCGATCGGTCTGAACTTTTCAAAACTTCTGGGAATGATGATGAAGTTGGTTTGGGCAAGGGGAAGCAGTCAGAAGAAGCTGGGACGAAGATTAAACTACCTTTCCCTAGTCGTCTCAAGAAGAAATCCCCCTATGAGGAACAATTCGGTAAGTTCAAAGAGGTACTTACTAAACTTGACATCACCATTCCTTTTCTAGATTTAGTTTTGCAAGTACCCTCATATACTAAGTTTCTCAAAGATCTGTTGAACCGTAAGAAGACACTCCCCAAGGTTGGGACTGTCGCTTTCACAGAAAGGTGTAGTGCACCTCGACAAAGCGACTCTCCACCTAAACTTGCTGACCCAGGTAGCTTTAGTATCCCATGTGTCATAGGCACCATTAACGTCGAAAATGCTCTTTGTGACCTAGGTGCTAGTGTAAGCGTCCTACCCTTGTCCTTAGCTAAGAAGATGGGCTTGACCCAACTCAAGAGCTCGAACATGACGATACAAATGGCGGATAGGACCACCTCACGACCCTTGGGTTTACTTGAGGACGTACCGGTTAGGATTGGAGGGTATTTCATTCCTGTGGATTTCGTAGTGTTAGACATACCCGAGGATGCTAACATCCCTATCATATTAGGGAGACCATTTTTACACACTACGGGGGCTTTAATCGATGTGGCTAAGAAGACCATGACTTTTAAGGTGGGTGGTGAGCTTCTGGTATTTAAATCTTCTAGTAAACCACCTGCACCTTTAGTTATAAGGACAGAACCCCTTGAAAATGAGCAAAAGACCCCAGAACCTGTACCCACCGATCGGCCTCACACCCTTGCCGATCGGCATCCACCCCCCACAGAGCTCCATGATCATCCCCTGCCCCAGATTGTTAGTTCTGACCTTCCCCTGTCTCCTGCTAGTGTTGATGCTATGAGTTCTGCCTGTTCTGTTAATGTTATATCTCCGTCTCACATCTTTGGAGACACCTTGGAGACTTTTCAACCTTTGGATGCAGGAATTTATGACTCACGTGATTGGCGAGGCCATCCGAGATCAACCGGGCACTGAGATTCGCCCCTTGCCGGTCTGCCGAGTGTACTATGGCCCAACCAGCCACATGTGGATGCTCGTGCTGTTTGGAGGCCAAGAGAGGCCTGTGCTGATGACATTCCCTACACTTGATCCGAAGCTAAACAAGGTCGTGCGAGACCTAGCTGAAACCAGCGCTTCCGGGAGGCAACCCGTTGTTATTTGCTTTTCGTTTTTTGGAACAATCTTATTTCAGTTGTAATAGTTAGACAATTTTTGCTTTCGTTTTGAGACATTTTAAGACATTTGTGAGTGATGTGAGAGAGCGTTTCCTATAGTTCTCCTGTTTTGTCTGTCTTATATGTTTGCAGTTGAGAAGAACTGGTGCAGAACAGAGCTCACCGATCAGAGAGATGACCTCCACCGATCACAGAAGGAAGTCTACTGATGGTGGACTGCTCTCTACTGATCAAACTGCTGATTCCACCGATCGGTGACCACATGATGATCAGCCTTGCCAGCCAATGTTCATGCAACTACAAAAAAGATTCTTCGATGCTGGTTTGGGGAGGTTAACCATCTGCTCTTACATGGTATACACTTTGCACTCTTTGCTTTCTTTATTCCCGCCCCCATGACTTGTCTTGTGACCCGCCCTGAGTGGTCGCAATGAGGACATTGCTCAATTTGGTTTGGGGAGGGGGACAGTTGTCGATGTTGCTTTTGGTCTTGTTTTGTGGATTGAGATGTGCTTAATGTCTATTTTGCTCTTACACTTAGCTCTACTTTTCGTGACATTGGCTTGAACTCTTATGGTAGGACATCTAGAGATTAGATTGGATTAACTAGTCGAACATGCTTGATTGATATGCTTGATGTGAGTCAACTTTGCATCGAAATGCTTCTCAATTACGTATTGTAAATCTTAGCTTGCATGCTCTTGCATTGTCTCATTGTGTGACTTAGTAGCTCAATTTAATTTCCGAAGGTATGCACTTAAGTCCTGCGGGACCGGGTACCCACAAATATTGAACTCCACATGGCCAAATCAGCCTCTTTTGTCCCTTTAGACTTAGGTCCTTGTTCTTGAGCCCACATTGCCTTATATTAACCTTGGTTACAACCCGGATACTCAAACTACATGCCATATACTCACCCACCTTGACTGATGGTTGCGTGTAAGGACAAGGGGTACTGTAACTATGCTGAATGAGACTTAAATGTGTGTAAAGTGATAATTCTGTCTGGGAAATGCTATCAAAACCGATCGGCATGATATGAAACCGATCGGCCTGCTCATCAAAAGTGGAAGTTTTGCCTGAATCTGGTGTGAAAAGACACTAAGACGTCAATTTTGCTAAAGCGCTGATAATCAAATGAATAAATGAAGTCATAAGAAGCTCAACTAATCAAAAGCGAAGAAATTGTGACTGAATACTAGAAGTGCTGAACAAGAAGCTGGGATGATGTTAATGAATGTTGTGAATGGGTAACATTTGAAGAAATAGTCCAAGTGGTCACGCAGCCACTAGTCACTAATGAGCCACACATGCCCAAACGCGTTAGCACGCAGCCACCTTCCACCTTGAACTTCAGCCCCGTTACGCCTTGTACCCCGCATACCTTGAGAACATATAGTATCTTGAGTACTACTTCATTGATTTGAGTCATGCTGTTGAAAATGCTTGTTGAGTCTTTATTTTTGAGCTCGATTGCAAGGTCTTGAGTATTCATGAAGAGCATTGACTGTTAGGCTAGATGAGACTTGTTTTGAAGGTCGACTCTCATGCGTATGTTCCTGCTGCACTTGTAATGGCCATTGTTCACACTAGTTTGAGTAAATGTGTCTTGAGCTATGATCTCGATCCATGCTTGTCTCTATTGCTTTACATGAGGACAAGTAAAGGTTTGGTTTGGGGAGATTTGATGTGCGTATTCCATATGCACATTTGCCTATACATTTACCCCGCTTTATGCATCATTATCGGTTCATATAGGCCGATTACCTAGTCGTATTCCTCTCGTTTGCTACTTTGGTATGTTTCATGTCTATTTTGCAGATTTCACGCCTTTTAGGGTGACTCGAAGGCATTTTGGCAAAGTACGAGGAATGAAGGACCAAGAACCAACCTTATACCGACTAAACAACACATTCAAGGAGCTCGAGATGCAAAACAGGCCCAAAAAGATTAACCACCGATCGGTGGCAGCTACAGGCCGATCGTTCTGGCCCTAAAAGAGGTTGGACCGATCGGTGGGAGATACAAACCGATCGGCCTGACCCAATTCCAGCACAGACCGATCATTCTACAGTCCAAGTAGATCATTCTGGGCCAATTCTGAAACACCCAGGCCCAAAACAGTTTTCAGCAGTTTATGAGTAAACCTAATTCCAGGATATAAAAGAAGGGAATCATGGGGAATTAGGGTATATCTCCCTAGACGCAAGATCCCTTGTCACGGATCGAGTTTCCGCTCTAAAACACCATTTTAGATTATTGTTTTACACTTTTTAGTCGATTAGTTTTAAGCTTTCGTTCGTTTACAACATTATACCGATCGGCATTGCCTTTTACCGATCGGCATATCCTTGTTTTTGCTCTAATTCAGGTTCTGATTCAGTTTTATTTCGTTTTCTGTCATTTTCGTTCATGTTTGTACGTTTCTCGACCATGAATCTTGCCATACCATCCTGTGTCTTCTTGTTTTGCTTAATATCTATCACCATGAGTAGCTAATCTGCATGATAGGGCTAGGGTGAACTATTGTGGATTCGGGATTTGGGGGTTCCAATTAAACCGTTTATGCATCTGAACCTATGTTTGATTTAATTGTCGTTTGACTAACCTAGGACGCTAGGTTATCATTTGTTTAGTGTATTTCCCCTGAGACTGGCCAAGTGATTGGGAAAATAGACCTGACACTGATCGTGGGAAGCCCTTCACCGATCGGTGGACACATAGGATAATGATTTCTGTGAGACCGGACCAGTTATCAGAGTCGCTAGGGGTGGTTAGGAGGCCGGACAAGCAACTTTCTCACCCTTTAGACTGTTTAGACCTTGGCTCGACCTATCCCTTTGACACCATAGTGAACCCGTTCTGCCCTAGTCTTCGTTTCATCTGATGTTCATAAATTTACTTCGTTTTATATTTGTTTTCATTTATTCACTGCTTTCAATTTCGTACCTTCTAAACTCACCTCTCAACCTGTTAAACCTGTCACCTTAGAAGAATTGAATATCGACCTAAACTGATTAGATACATCACGCCTCCCTGAGATCGACCCGGACTTATCGCTAGCTGCCCTAGTTAGTTTTAGTTTGGACTTATAAATATCGTTTGATAGCGGACTTAGAACGACATAAATCTCGCCTATCACCTTCACATGACCATAATTGTTTGTCCACCTTTCACCCATTTCCCAAAGCCTTCTTCTCATCTTTTCGGCTTCTTTTCTATGTGCATTGTGATCTTTGATTTGTGTTTTGAATTGTTTACCATATTAGGTTGCGGACAAACTTTCATAAGTCGTAGATAGGTGAGTGTCTCAAAAACATTTACACATAAAGAAACCACTGTTTGCATACATGAGTGTTCGAGTATGCCGTGAGAGTCCATTTGTCAAAAGATCATGCAAGAGCCGGAAATCTATAGTTAAATTCTTTGTGCTGCGCCGTTATATAAATCTCAGCCATGTTTATGTATCATTCTTACCCACGTTGTTTTTGGGTTATGATTCATTATGTTTCCAAAGTTTTACGTTGAGATTTGTTTCCTGATGGTGTAGTAGCCAATGCTTGCAACCCTTGTCCTGGTATTGTTTGGTATGTTTGCTTGAGGACAAGCAAAGGTTTAGATTGGGGGAGTTTGATAACTGAATATTTGTATGATTTTGACCCCCAATTTAGCTCGATCTCGTTTCGTCATTTGTGCTTTGTTAAGCCATTTTATGAGCTAATATCGTCTTCTAGGCGAATTCCAAAGTTCTAATCGCTTTTGTAGGGAAAGTGACGTTTCTACGCCCTTTTTCTATATTCCCGAGCATTTTCCTAGAACCCAACGATTTGAAGAAGCAAGCTTGACCAAGTGAAAGGCATTTCAAGAAGGTTCACTAATTCAAAAGAAAGAAGAAGTAAAGACGATGTCGCAGTTGTTAGAAGACCAATCAGTTAGGCGAAGAATTCATCGTTTTACATCAAACCCTATCAAGAAACCCAACTTAAGACGTCAAGGGGGATGATGGAAGTCAAGTCATATGCAAGGGGAGATGAAACGAGAGTCAAAGGACCCAGATGACAACTTACCCGATCGGGTA
>JAIUZE010041488.1:0-15312 GCA_022085475.1 Heliosperma pusillum | reverse complement strand
AGGCGCTCAACCAAGGGGAAAAACTGGCAGCATGAAACACTGCCAGCGCCAGTGAACGCTGTCAGCGTCCCATGACGCTGCCAGCGTCCTGGTCTCAGACAAGGTTTCCTTCATTCTCCGTCTTGTCATTTTGAGGCCCATTTCTCAAGGCCCTAGGTTTCCGGAGCCAAGGGTATAAATGAGCCAAATTGTAGAGAGAAAAGGATACAACATTTGATACAACATTCCACAACACAACACATTAGAATTCTCTCAAGTTTTGTTCTTCATTTTTGGCTTGTAATTTGGTTGAACTTTGTTATGGGTTGTAATACTTGGATTATGGGTAGCTAATCCTCCATTTCTTAGTGTAATTGGAACAAGTTCACACCTTTATCATTGTATGACTCTCTAATCCTCTTCTTCCTTATTTAATATAATTTTATTGTGTTAATCTTTCATGTTGAGTAGATGAATGTTTAGTTTGACTAGCTTGACATCTTATTTGCTTAATGAATGCTTGTTCTTGGTAGGATTTGTCAACCTATACTTGAATGTGTGAAGTAAAGTTGAAAGACTTCAACTTTGGTTTAAAGTTAGAGTCTTTTGAGTGATAAATTATATGTTGTGTGATTTTAACATGGTTTAGTGTTGAGTTGCATGATTCTAGCTTAATCCTTTGGTTTAATACTTAAAGCTTACTTCTTTGATTGTGCTTATGTTTTAATAAGTGTTGGTTAAGTTGTAAATGGTCAATCATGGTTGGATTAATCCATGTTGACTATTTCTTAGGAGGTAGTATTAGATAAATAAGAAGAGAGGTATAAAAGGGTCATCTTTGCTAATTATTGTGTTACTTGGGATAATTGCACTAAGTACTTTTCTCATATTTGATTTCTTGCATAGAAGGTGTTTGTTCTATTATCTAGCCTAGAACTTCATGTTTCAATTTGAGTAATCTTTTTAACCAAATTTCTCCCTATATGTTATTCTACATGTTTTCTCATTGTGAATATCATAGTTTGTAATTAATTTAAGCTTTTGTCTTAATTAGTGTCTTAATTTGTGATTAGAGTAATTAATTAGTAATTAGTTTTGTTAATTGGCTTTTTGCAAGAGTCTAGATTAGATTAATTTAGTTAATACCGCCTTCTCTTGGGTTCGACCCTATTCTTACCATTTTACTACCTTTATCTAAGATAGTTTGTGTTTGTTTAGGAGTTATAAATTGTTATTTGATCGTAGCTAATTAGCGGAATTAGCGACACCGTTTTTAAGCCCGTCAGTACTCAGAAAGTTTTATGTAATATGAGATTACGTAGACAAAGAGAAATAGCAATCAGAAAGATGGGAAAGATGCAAGTATTGCTAATCCATTAGCCATGCCTTTTGCATGCTGAACATGATAGTCATGTCATTTTAATGGGGATTGAAACGTGTACCTGAATTGCTGGAGATTATGGGATATGAAATTATTGATAACAGATCAATTTTTCCATATAATTGATAATTGCATTCATTGTTAGAGTTTCATTAAAAACTCCTTTATTTAGTTTGACTAAATTTAATACTTTGTTTATCCGAATTGGTTAAAAGAAAAGTAGAACCCAATTCAAGTGAAGTGGATGAACTAAGTTTTTTGTCCCTAGTCAGTTATATGAGGTGACGTTGTCTCGAAGTGACTGGATTGTAAGTCGATCGATGGTTGGTTCATCACCATGGGGTCATGGAGATGACTGGTCGTCTACATAGACAGACTGTGGAGAAACTCTGTCGGGCAGTGACCATAATAGAGTCCCTTATCAAAAATTTTGAAGCATGGTCGTGGCAGGGATTTCTATTTTTAATCCTATTAGTTGATTCTTTAGACTGGCGACCATTTATCTGAGTCAGTGTAGTTTCCAATTGACTTTGGTTTTTGTCCTAGGTCGGGCCGTGAAAGGAGGCCGATGGACATCTTCTGGGTCATGGTGATCTGCATTATACAGTGTAAGATGGGACAACAGGAATTGTCCACCCACGTTGGGTATTAACATCTTCGGGACACTCGAGGAGTAGTGACTGGAATTGCGTGGCCATAAGCTCGGAAGAGATCTCTGGTAGATTTTCCGGTCAGACAGTTACTCTCCCAGATCTAGAAAACCACTCTATTTATATTTTTCAATCGCAAGTGCGACCTGAAAGACACCTTGCGATAAGTGGGAGGAAGTGCGCAAAAGAGACAAGAGAATCGGTAGCACACAACTTGTCGAGACAAGTGAGAGATATTGTAGGAGGAGGAGTCCTCCGCAATAGTGTTACTACATGCACAACTTGTATCGAACAAGTGGGAGATTGTTGGAGTAAGTGTCCTCCATAATAGTGCATTTATATAATGAAACTCATTTGGAATATACGTGGCAAGATTAGTATATTTTGATACTCCACGTCAGTTGATTAACGTAAATCGGTAACGCTCAGCTGACTAGAGTTAGACGTTATTGTCGTATGACGGCGGTGATCAACTGATCCCTTTCGATCACACCTATAGGATGAGACCCAAAAAGAAAACTATTTTTTTGTATACGATACAGGTTAATTAGTCCTTTACATATATATTTGATATATGTTTGGTTACGAGAGTTATTTATTGGAAATTGAGTTAGGAACTCATTTCACGTAAGTTTATTAGTCAATTATACGATAACCGACTAAATAAATTTTACGTCTTATTTTAATACGATTAAATAAGATTTAATTTAGTGATTAATCGTTAATTCATTAAATTAGTTGAGGTTGTGCATATATTTTGAGGTGGAGGTAACTAGTTAATTATTTTTACAAGGAGTTGTAAAATAAATTAACTAGACATTGTGGAACCCATTATATATTGATATAATGGTAAAATATCACTTAAAGTTAAGTATATATTACTTATTAATTTGAGTCATATAATTTTTATATGATCAAATTAACACTTAAATATACAAGATAATTAAGCATATGATTAATAAGTATTTGTGAGACAAATATCAAAACTCAAAATGGTCCATTATGGACTCAAGTGGACCGATTTTGGGTAGAGAAAATCATCAGTGATTTTACTCTACCAATTACACACTCCACCATTTGATAATGATATGTTATCACACTTGATCATTATTAATTTCCAACCCACACTCAAGCTATTTGCATGTGAATAAAATAAGAAGAAAAATCACCCTCTTGGTGCTTGATGGTGCCGGCCCTATGCTTCTATAAGAGCATCATGGTTGCTCATTTTTCTTCTCTAATTCATTCACTTGTTTTCACATATTCTCTCTACACAACTTCTCACTAAACTCTTTAAAACTAATATTCCTATTACTAAAGTAGTAATAAAACTTATATTAGTTTCTTCTTATCTTTATATTTTGTAGTCTAAATTTATAGTGATAGTTCGAGTTTAGTCTTGGGTGCAACAAGAAGGAGGCGTTCTACTTTGGAGGTTGTTTTATGGAGGATCATCCACTAAAAATATTCTCAAGAACAATAAGAAGGAGTTCTTATTGTGCCCCTATTTAACCGAAAGTTTCTCATTGTAAGGAAATTTCATCTTATCTTTATATTTATACTTTTATATTTGCATGCATGATAACTAGATCCTAAATCATTAAGTTAATGTAATTTAATGAGCTAATTAGAGGAGTCTAATTAGAGGTCTAGGAGTTCCAATCGGTTATATGCATGCAATGCAACATCCACAATTTAATCCTAACATATGAGTTAAATTATGTCGGTGAACATGTAGTTTAGCAATCAATTATGTCAAAATAGGAATTAGATTGATTGCATGTGAACCAAAGGTGGAGAAATCATACAATGAATCTTACAATTATAATGATTAAATAAACTATAAAATAAATATTACAACTGATTACAATGAATACAGGATCTATGTCGGGAATATACCCAAAACGAATGTTTGAATAAAAGAGAAGATTGGAAAATAATCTAAAAGACAGATTAGCAGTGATATTATGATTAATAGTTAATTAATTACATAATTAAGCTACGTCGAAGCGAGAAAGAAAGTTCAGAGATATAAACCAACACAGGACAGGCGCAGCAGCCTCTGGAAGAGGCGCAACAACCCATGCGTCTGTTCTTGAATTGGGTGCTGGCTGTGAAGCTAGAATCGCAATCAGTTAAGGTTTGTTGGTATATTTGCGGCCTATTATCGATCTAAAACTCGAATGAAAGTGACTTAATTAATTACACTAACAATTGTATCAATAAAAAATCTCAGAGATTTGATATGAACAAATCGAACCTCTAAAGACCCGAACTTGATTAAAGAGCTAAAACCTGCTAATAATGACTATTAGGGATCTAAGTCAAGAACAAATGACTTAATGAAAGATAAATATGATTTAAAAGATTAAAATAAGAAAAGGAAAATAAATGACACAGAAACCAGAGGAAGAAGAAGAAGAGCAGGAGCACGCAACCTCTAGAAGAGGCGCAGCAGATGTTGTCTTCCTTCCAGAAGGCGCAGATGCTTTTGTGTTTCTTCTCGTCGTCTGATCACAACTAAAAAGGTTTTATGAAAAGGTTTTGACTTTAAATCGAATTTGGACTTATTTCTTACATCGATCTTACTTTAAATGGATAATAAAAATAAAAAACATAAAGACCGGATTAAACACCCTCAGACTTACATGATGACGAAATGAGATAGACTAAACTTAACGTTTTAGCGACAACTCGACTCGAATGTATGCAAAAAGTGCCCTTCATAAAGAACTAGAAATATAATGATTGATTAAGTTGATTAGTTGTCTAGTTGGTCAAATTGGTCGGTCAAATGCAAATGTGACGGGTAATCAGAAGGATCTGAGCTTACATGGTCAATTGATCAAGCACGTAGATGCCGATAGCTTAGAGCAAGGTCTAGAGTGCAAAGAGAGAATAAAAGGGGCGGAACACTCGTGTGATTTAAAAGTGAGAATGGACCTCTCCTTTTATAGTAGAAAATGTGAAAGAGTCGTGGAACAACTCAAACTTTGGAAAGGAACGGGCTGGGGAAGAAGCGCGGCAGGACTGCGATCCTTCGAAGAGGCGCAGCACCTGCTGCATCATTTCCCAACAGGTTTCCTGCTAAAGAGGTTTCCTGTTAATATATAACCATCTTTGAGATCCAAGAAAATTCCATTTATACCACGTATATGTATGACAAATGACAAAGATTTTGTAAAATTTACCTTTCTAAATGGGCATTTAGAAGTAGACAAGTTGTCGTACAAAACTTAGGAGATCAATGTGTGATCCTAAGAGAACACTGGTATGACAAGAGAGAATGATTTCCTCGAATTGTCGAAGAACCATGTTTATGCATGTAGTTAAGTGGGAGCTAGATCTATCATGTGTGGACAAGAGGATTAGTGGGAGTGAAAAATCATCATGTATGGACATGAAGATTAGTGGGAGTACATTATCTTCCATGTCTTGTATGTAAGAGACATATTAATCATTAGGAATGATGTACTAACATTGCCTTCCGTGGAGGAATGTTTAGGAAATCATTTCTAGATGAAAGACTTGGAAGAAGCATATTGTATCTGAGGCAAGAATATCTCCCATGTCTCGTATGTAGGAGACATATTGGTCATTGGTAATGATGTACTAACATTGCCTTCCGTGGAGGAGTGTTTGAGAAATCATTTCTAGATGAAAGACTAGGAGTAGGTATCAAAAAATATATAGTGATAGATGAGAGAGGATACACATGATTGCTAATCTTTACGCCATTAGGCCAATCATATAATCTTCTATTTCTTAGTGAAATTGGAACAAGTTTTTCTCTTTTAGCATTGTAATACTCTTTGAACCTCTTCTTCTTTAGTTAATACCATTTTCTCATGTTTATTTTCCATTGTTGAATGAATTATTGTTCAGACTAACCATCTTAGCAAGTTGTTTGTTTAATTAGTGCTTTGTCTAGATAATTTTGGTTAATTTGTCTTGATATTGTTGAAGCAACCTTGAAAGATTGCAACTTTGGTTTAAAGTTGGAATCTTTTGAGTGGAATTTGGTTTATTGTGTAGTTAGAACATGGTTTAGTGTTTTATTACATGATTCTAGCTTGTTTCTTTGGTTTTGTTCATAAAGCTTACATCTTTGATTTGGGCTCATGTTTTAGTGGGTGTACATTGGGTTGTAAAGGGTCATCATTTGTAACACCCGCAAATGTACCCTATTTTTCTAGTAAAAATATTTTACGGATACTTTTTAGTGAAATTTAGTTTTAATTTAGAATTTAATTTTCCGAGTCGAATTTAGAATTTCCGAGTTCGTATTTGGAATTTCCGCGAGATTTCAAGTAAAGCCCGTCTTAAGCCGTCTTTGACTTTTTTCCTTATACTCCCTCATACTACTCCTAACCTAATTCATACTCACACAAACACAACTCAACATTTCTTCTTCTCTAAGAAACCCAAAACCTTGCCTCCATTTTCATCCAATCTTAGAATCGTCGTACCTCGCTCATTTCTTGTTCAAATTCACGTAAGTTCGTCTTATTCTTCCCCTCTCTTCTTCCTCTATCCGTATTGGTAATAAAATTACCGTCTTTCCCGCTTTTCAATTTATCCGTCTTTCTCAAAGGTGAATTATATTCATCTTTTATCATCTAATTGTAGGTGGAGACTAGGAAGACTTAGAAATCGTTTGAAGACGCATAAAGGTAACGGTGAAGAGTTACTCGATATCATTTACGTGTTTTATGTGTTTTCTAGGCTAGTAATCGTATTTAGATTATGGTTAGTATGCTTAGGACTTGTGTTATTGTTGATGGATATTGTTAGTTGTTAATTGATATGAGAATTGATGGTTTCTGATGATAAATGAGGATTTTTGTTGTTGATGACTTGTTGGGATTTGATCGTGCCTGAATCCCGTGAATTGAAGGACGCTGGCTGCGTCGTGGGACGCTGGCTACGTCGTGGGACGCTGGCTGCGTCGTAGGGCGCTGGCAGCGTTACTCGCTGCCGACTGCACTGACCCCTTTTCGTAAAATGATCATATCTCCTTCGTTACTTGCTTGTTTTGAGCTTGTGACATCCCGTTGGAACCGTAAGAGGATAAGCTATCACTTCCATTTGGAATTTCTGCATTTGCATGTCTAGAACTCTAGTTATGACCGTTTGAAGTGGACCCTTGTTTTTGTTGGTTTCCAAACAACGTTGTTTTGGAGAGGTGATCTATGTTTTTATTCATTATGCTTCATAACTCGCTCTAATGTTTATGTATCATGTATTGATTCATTTTTATCATTGTTAAGTTTATATAATTCCCTATTCTCATGTTTTGTGACGGTTTTTGGTATGTTCCCACTTTGAGTCGTTTTTTACAAATGATACGGTTTGAGCACTATTTTGTCTTGTGCTTTGTACTCTCATTCCCTTGGCTACCTTCCCGTTCGTAAGGCTGGAATGTAGGAACGGAGAGGTATCCTACTGCTTAAATGCATGTGTTAGTGGGCATACGACGACGTTGTTGGGAGTTGAACGCTATGCGTTGATCGACCCGGCCGTCAAATGTTGTGTACTTGCGAGGTGGTGTTATTTTCATGTAGCGTACCGCTTGTTATGAGGCTTGTGCTCTTTTCCGCCTCTTTCGTGAATTGTTCTACCGAATTTGGGGTACTCGGCGTCTATGATTGACCGAGTCTTGGATGCGAAATGTTATCGCATGTCGAATCGGAAAATGGTATATTCTGAGAATCTGGCCAGGTTTAGACTAGGACCGTATTATTATCGTCGTGCTACCAGGAGGAAATTAGTCTACATATACGAAATGTTGATCGTGTATGAGTTCAGGGAAATGTTTATCCCGTGGATGCCGGTTAATCATACTTGCCATGTACACGGTGCTAGTGCGTTTCATTTACCATGAGAGAGGTCGTCATTGTATTGTTATGTGTGGATGGGTGATCACATGATTGATTATTCATGGTCATACCATGACTTGGCATGGTTTGTTTGTCGAGTCTCAATCTTATCAAACTTATACCGCTAACGGTGAGATGCAAGCCCTAGTGAGCGTATTCGGTTGCCTAAGAGTGTCTTCCCGAGTCTTTGAATAACATGATGGATTCGGATTTGTATTCCATATGCTCTTATCATTATTTATCGAATTGCCTATCTATTCTTATCGTATCTCACATGTATATCTATATATGCATGATTTTACTTTCGTATTTCCTTCTATGTACGTTTAATGTGATATGGCTGGGAGAACCCGGAGTTACTCCCCCACTGACTGTGGCGTTCATGTTTTTCATGGATGAACAGGTTGCTTGATTGGATGGCTTTTTGCTTGTGGTATTTTGGGTTCGGGTGTGAGCTAGCGGGCGTGGTCCCTAGATTGAAACACCTCTAGACGATTTTAGCTAGTTGCTAATAACTTTGTTGTTGGATAACATTTTGAGAGACTACGTCTCTTGTAGTATTTTGTATTTGGTTTGTAACATCTGACACTCCTCGTATTTTCTATTGGCATGTAAAAAGTTTTAAAAACACCGTATTTCCGCTATTTAAATCACATGCTTGTATGTTTTATTTCCGCATTCGCGAGGGTTGTCACATCATTGGGTGAGTTAATCCTTGTTGACTAATTTCTTAGAAACTTGTATTAGATAACTAGAGAAGAGAGGAAAGGAAAAGTTTTTACTATGCTAATTGTTGGGAACTTGGGAAAATTACACTAAGTTAGTTTCTTTATATTTGAATATTTGGATCTTAAGTACTTGTTGGTTATTTTAGACTTGTTAATCAATTTCTCAAATCAAACTTTCTCCATATGTGTTATCCTACATGTTTTTGTCATTGTTAATAGCATAGTTTGTAATTCATTTAAGTTTGTGTCTTAATTAGTGTCTTAATTAGTGATTAAAGTAATTAGTTAGTAAGTAGTTTTGTTAATTGGTTTTTAGCAAGAGTCTAGATTAGTTAATTTAGTTAATCCCGCCTTCTCTTGAGTTCGACCCTATTCTTACCATTTATTACCTTTATTTAAGATAGTTTGTGTTTGTTTAGGAGATATAAATTGTTATTTGACCATAGCTAATTAGCGGAATTAACGACACGTGAAATAAGATCGTCAACTATGGTAGGTAATTTCGGTCAGACAGTTACTCTCCAGATCGAGGAAACCACACTCTTGATATGATCAAATGCAAGTACGACCTGCAAGACACCTTAAATTGAGTGGGAGATTGTAATAGGACAAGAGAATTGGTGACGCACACTTGTCTCGGACAAGTAGGAGATTGTTGGAGTGAGTGTCCTCAACAATAGTGCGATCACATAATTAAATCTCAATAATAAGAATACAAAGGGATGATGAATATTATAGTCAACTGGTCAACATAAATTGGTAACGATTGGCTCACTTGAGTTTGACGTTACTGTCGTATGACGGTGGTGATCAGTTGATCCCTTGAGGTCACACCTAAAAGACAATCCCCTAATCATGTACATTAATTAGTTGTATAGCGATACAGATTAATTAATCCCTTAAATTGAACTAAGTTTATATTGTAAGTGAGATTTATATCTTATTGTAATATGATTAAATAAGATTCATTTTTAGTAATTTAATTGTTATATTACTAAGAATGCATTATGTTTATGAAACATTTGAGATAAGCAAAATTGGTTGATTATAATTACAAATTGTTGTAGATTATATTAACCAAATATGAGATGACCCATTTTATTTACATGTAATTATAAAATGTGACTTAAAATGTTAGGTCTAATTTATTTGTTATGAAATTGCATTTAAATTAGTTAAATGCACATTTATAAGCTAAAATTACATGTTACATGTCACATGTCACATATGTGACAAATGACAAAATGCAAAAATAAAATGGACACCTATTTTACCGGTTTTGGGGTGGTAGTGTAGGATTTTTAGATGATTATTATTGTTCTAATTGAGAATGGAATAATATGATTACTACCCAAGCTAGATACCTACCTATTGTATTGTTAAGAATAATATGAAAGTGACAACACCCTTCCTATGTGAGGGTGTGGCCGGTCCACTAAACCCAAATAAGAGGACAAGTTTTCCTCTTATTTGGTGTCCATCTCATTTTTATCATCATACATGCAAATAACTTATCTCTCATAAAACTCTCTTATCTCTCTAAGAAAAACTTGAGAAGTTTTCCTACGACTTGAGTTCATAATATTTCTAATAAAATTACTAAGTGTAGTAATAAGGGTTATTAGAAATACTTTTAAGGACTACTACTTCTTATACTAATTGTAGTGTTTTTAGTAGAGATTAAAAGGATAGTCTTGGGTGCTACTAATTGGAGAGTTTCTACTTTGAAACTTGGAAGAGCATCCTCATATTACTAACTCAAGATCAATATTTGAAAGGAGTTCAAATATTGTGCCCTTTTCTATATTAGCAATGTAAGGAAATTGTTTCTTCTTATTCTTTTGTTATGCATGCATAAGATCCACTTAGTTTAAGATAGTAAACTATTCATAAAATGATATTAGAAATGTCTAATATTGAGTTTAAGAAACTTACATGCGGTATCACAGGAGTCACCGGACTTATTTCTTACATAACCAATATTATAAATTAACCCGTTTGATTGTGTTAAAATAAACTATATTTTAATATAGTGAATATTTAATAAATCGATAGTTTCTCACCAATTAGTATTCACTTCATTAACCTTTAATTTAATTTGCTAATTTTTTTAAATTATAATTTTGCAAAATGGCCTGGTATGGTTATAAATATATTATATAATTTAATTTTAAGTATATCTATATTATTATTAATATTATTTTCCAATAAAACTGACATGACTAATAAACACCAATTTACGATTATATCATACTTTAATTGAAGGAGAGTATTTTTAGTTACATGAGTATTTTCTTACTAATTTGTGTAAAAGTCGGGAAAATAATATATAAAATGAATTTTTAATTTATATTTGGTAAAAAAATTAATGATCCTAAAACAAACGTGTACTAAATTTTCATTTGAATTATTTGTAAATATGGAATTAAAAAATTTAAGGCATAAATCATTTTGTAAATATTAATCATATTTTATAAGGTGTATTTTAATTAAATGAATTTAGAAAGTTACTAGGCACTTGTGTACATGATGAGGTGGCTTCACCAAATGGCTCTAAATGTTTGTGTTTTAATAGAAGAAAGGTTTTATAAGATTATCTCATATGTTTGATTCTAAAACCAACATGTATATGAGACAAATATCCCAATATTATGCATCTATAGCCAAATTTATGATATGTTCTTTGATAGTACATTGAGAAATTAAAATACATATATTTGCAACATATCTGAGAATTGTGATTTATTATGCACCATGGTTATGAAATTATGTATTTTATTAAAATGTTATTCGAATGATATTATAATACATTGATGGAGTAGTGGCACGTGCAACATATCCTGAAGCGAATTGAATAGACCATTATATGATGATAATTAAAAGGATAAAGACTACGACGCTAATAGTACTCTAGAACGTGGGCTATGAATATTATTGAGATTGATATGTTTATTTTAAATAAATTAATAAAACTCTTATTCCCACCGGAAGTGAGGTGGTAAAGGTATTGATAATTCTTGATTGAACGTGAGAATGCGCTCAATATATGTATATAAATAAAGTAAATGGTTTGACCGTACCATACAAGGAAATTAAATTACTGAATAATCCATCATCCCATAAGGGTTGACTTGACTTCTAAATTTATAGGATCATCTATATGGTAAATGCTATGTATTCTCAACATATGAGAATGAAAAAGAGCAGTTTGCACAAATTTATGATGTTATAAAGTGCATTGAAAAGAGATTTGATAAGAACTTTAGAAGTCAATAATATATATGCGGACAATTATGCTTGTTGGTCATATGATATATTTACGGTATTTATTTTCGCAGTACGTTTTTTACTCAATTCAGTACTTTTTTCACATTACTTTCCATTTGTCTACCCTTACTTGAAAAACAGTAAACCTAATTCTCTCAAAACCCTAACAATACATACTATGAAATAAACCTTTTCTCCCTCTAGGAGTTTCCTTTACCCTAAAATTCTAGCGCCTCCATCAGCCTAACTCCTCCACTTCCCTGCAAATTGCTCTTCTGTTTCCATGGCCAAACTTTTGCTTTCTTTTCCTGGCACCTGTATCTTTGCATGAATTTGCTCTCTCACATCTTGACACCTCTTCCTTTTTCCTTTTGTTTTCTTTGCTCTGTTTGATTTGTTTCACACTTTCTTCCTTTAAATCCTCCGTATTTGAAAGAAATCTCAGCATAACCAAATCAAAAATACTTAACATAATAAACCTGTTCAATCCTCATATACTAAACTTATTTATCTATAATATATCCTAGTATACTAAACTTTCATTTTATGTCGTCTCCCTCCTATCCCTCTCCTAGTAGGGCTGGGATTAGTATTAAGCTTCCACCTCACCTCTGTGTAGATTTCACTGGGCTGGATTTTTCTAAGGTGTTGATTGGGAATTTTCAAGATCAACGATTCCCTAAAACTACTAAGCTCTATGACGCTATATCGATGTACTGGAAGATTAATGGCTCTGTTTCAATTAGAGTAATGGATCCTTATTTTTTCTTTATCTTCACTTCTCCTGTGGACTACGATTACTTTCGCCAGCGTCAATCGCTAAATATTAATGGGCTTCTTCTGGTGCTTCGCCCTACAAATTACTTCACTATTCCAGACAATCTTATGTTAAGGTTTTCCTTTTCATCTTATGAACACCTCGGTGGCTGCTCATTTATTGTCTCATGTCGGTGATATTTACGAGGAAGAATTTTTCCCGACACTTCTCCCAACTAGGAATTTCGTGCGAGTTCGAGTTTGGATTGATCTTTCTAAGCCTTTAATTCCAGGCTGTTTTTTTAGCTCTTTCATACGTGAACATGTTTGGATAACTTTCTCTTATTAAGGTTTATTTCGATTCTGTAAAACTTGCGGTAAGATTGGGCATAGGGTCTCTTACTGCCCATCGGGTAATATTGCTGGTGCTAGGGGTATTAAAGCTCGGATGGAAGATATCGCTTGCAAGGGTCTTGACATTCTTCACGGCCCTCCAAATGCTAGTTTTTATACTCCTGATATTTATGGTCTCCCATCTCGTCCTAAGTATATTTATTCTGACATTGATTGTGTTGCTGGAATTGATCGTGTTGTTGTCGATTCTGGTGGTTCTTCTCCTGTTTTTTCTTTCTTCTCATCTCCTTCGGTTGTGGATGAAAGCGACTCGTGTTACAGAACTCCTTCTACGGAATTCATGGTTCACGGGGATGTCTCGAAAGAATCTCTCCTGGAAGCTCATCCTTTAGTCCGTGGCCCATATCCTTTTCCCGCTCACTCGCCTGTTCTAGATGATTTTGATAGGTCGCCTACGACCAATCTCGACCCTGTTCGCTCTCCTGGTTTTTGTATGTCAGTTCAGGAAAATGGTATTGCTGGTGATACTGGTCTGGATCTTAATGAATCTCTGGAGGTAGCTCAGCCTATTTCTACAAATGTGGGTTCTTCTAGTGCAGCATGTGCTGATCCTAGGCCTGAAAATTTGCCCCTTGACTCTAGGGTTAGGGTAATTAAATTTGTGTATAAACGCAAGGTAGGGTCTGGGCTTCATTATTTTAGTCGGCCCACTTTTAAACTTCGTAATAGACCCCGGTGTTTCGACTTCCAGATTGATAGTGGGTCAGAGTTGGAGGTTCCCCAAATTTTGGGCCGTTCTGTTGAGCTGCCTTTCTCCTATGAAAGGCCAAAAGCCCCAGACTTACTTAGTCTGCTCTCGTTGAAGAGACGACATTCTTTTGCTACTGACTTTCTGTTTCCTTTTCAGCAGCCTCCTAAAATAAACAAACTTGGTGGATCCTCAATAATTCGTGGCCAGAATGATTTTACGAATTGGAGGCTCATGAATGGACTATTAGATATTCCTTATTCCGGGCCTACTTTCACGTGGATGAATAATAGGGAAAATGGGGCATTAATTATGGAGCGACTGTGGGAAATCGGTATTACCACAATACAAATAATTATAGGATTATAACGAAAAGTAATAATTTGATTATGCTAGTCATAAACGAAAACAACAAAAGGAATAGAGATTTAGAAATCAACCTCCGGTCCTAGCAATTTGGCGTAAAGAACAGAGATATCAAGGTAGATATCCTCCTAATCGTTGCACCCAAGATTGTATGAGATATACCCTTCTCCTTTGCTAGAAAGAGAACTAAAGTTACTGTTAACTTTTGTTTTGTGATTTTGTCAAAAGTTACTATTAACTTTTTGTCTTTGTGAGATGTTTAGATGGAGGCTCCCTAGAGAATAGAATTAGGTTTATGAATTATAAACTCCAATTCCCTTGCTTTTTCTCACGGCACATTTGGGTTTTTATATGAGGAGATTTGGTCTCCTCAAAATAACTACCCATTGACTAAAAACCGAGTGTATCTGGATACATTCGTTTTTGGTCATTTTAGCTTCGAATATAATGTAATATCTTATAATCGTCGTTTAACATGGACCGACATTATAATACATCATTAATTATAAATATCCGTATATTTATAATTTGCCAATTAATTATAACGGTTTATGTTTAATTAGCTTACATTATATATCCAAGTTACGAATTACAGTTAATTCGTCTCAGCTAACTTTATTTAATCGTTATTAAATAATCGTCTCATCATCACATTGACTAACCTTTTAGTCAAATACACTGACTAACCTTTTAGTCATATATTAGGGCATCAATATGATTATTTTCTCAAATAATCACATCTCTCAAACACATCCTATAGGTGTGACTTTTAGGGACCAGTTGATCACCGCCATCTGTATGACAATAACGTCAAACTTATCTAGCAAGCCAACCGTTATTGATAAACGTTAATCAACTGATTATTATACAAAGGATACCCTGTGAACCTACAGAGATTTATTTATGTTATTGCACTAACTGTGGAGGACACTGGCTCCAACAATCTCCACTTGTCCGTACAAGTGTATGTGCGATAACCGATTCTCATATCCATAATAAATTTCTCCCACTCAATGTAAACCAATTTGCAAAGTCCGTATTCACAAAGGTCGTAGTTTACAAGTGATCAGTATCAAGAGTGGTTTCCCCGACTAGAGAGTAACTTAAATGATAAACGAATCTTCATTCGAGCATGGCCATGCATTTCAGTTACAGCTCCTCGAGTGGCCCTGAGAAATATCATATCTTGATAAAGGTTGGATAT
>JAIUZE010041476.1:0-14416 GCA_022085475.1 Heliosperma pusillum | reverse complement strand
GAGGCAGAAAAGAGCACAAGCCTCATAACAAGCGGTACGCTACATGCAAAATAACACCACCTCGCAAGTACACAACATTTGACGGCCGGGTCGATCAACGCAATGCGTTCAACTCCCAACAACGTCGTCGTATGCCCACTAACACATGCATTTAAGCAGTAGGATACCTCCCCGTTCCGACATTCCAGCCTTACGAACGTGGTGGTAGCCAAGGGAATGAGAGTACAAAGCACATACCAAAATAGTGCTCAAACCGTAACATTTGTAAAAACGACTCAAAGTAGGACATACCACAAACCGTCACAAAACATGAGAATATGGAATCATATAAGTTTGAATATGATAAACATGAGTTAATACATGATACATAAGCATTGGAGCAAGTTTATGAAGCATAATGAATAAAAACATAGATCACCTCTCCAAAACAACGTTGTTTGGAAACCAACGAAAACAAGGGTCCACTTTAAACGGTGATAACTAGAGTTCTAGATATGGGAATGCAGAAATTCCAAGTCTTGGTGATAGCTTAACCTCTTACGGTTCCAACGAGATGTCACACGCCTAAAACAAGCAAGTAACGAAGGAGATATGATCATTTTACAAAAAGGGGTCAGTGCAGGAAAAGTTCTGTCGGCAGTGTATGACGCGGCCTGCGTCACCACGACGCAGCCTGCGTCCTACGACGCAGCCTGCGTCCCCCAACGCAGCCTGCGTCCTTCACGGGATTCAAGGACGATCAATTTCCAACATGTTATCAACAACAAAATCCTCATTTATCATCACAAATCATCATTTCTCATATCAATTAACCACTAATAACAACCAACAACAACAACACAAGTCCTAAGCATACTAACCATAATCTAAATACGATTACTAGCCTAGAAAACACATAAAACACGTAAATGATATCGAGTAACCCTTCACCGTTACCTTTTCGCGTCTTTAAACGGTTTCTAAACCTTCCTAGTCTCCACCTACATACAATTAGATAATAAAAGATGAATATAATTCACCTAGAGAAAGACGGATAATTTAAAAAGCGAGAAAGGCGGTAATTTTATTACCAATACGGATAGAGGAAGCTAAGAGGGGAAGAATAAGACGAACTTACGCGAATTTGAGCGAGAAATGAACGAGTTATGACGAATCTAAGCTTGGAAGAAATGGAAGCAAGGTTTTTGGTGTTTATGGTGAGGAAGAAGAAGATTGGGTTGTGAGGAAATGAATTAGGTTTAGGGTTTGAGGGAGTATAAGTAAAGGGTGAGTCGGAAAAGTCAACGAAAGTCAAAGACGGCTCAAAAGTCAAGAAAAGTCAAAGACGACTTAAAAGTCAAGAAAAGTCAAAGACGACTTAAAAGTCAAGAAAAGTCAAAGACGACTCAAAAGTCAAGAAAAGTCAAAGACGACTCAAAAGTCAAGAAAAGTCAAAGACGACTCAAGACGGGATTCACATGGAATCTCGCGGAAATTCCAAATATGAACTCGGAAATTCTAAATTCGACTCGGAAAATTAAATTTACGATTAAAACTAAAATTCGCTGAAAAGTATCCGTAAAATATTTTCACAATAAAAATAGGGTACATTTCCGGGTGTTACATACTGAAGAGGAGTTTTGTTTTCAGTAGCTTCCAGAGTGTCTTCCAGAAGTGACTCATAAACTTGGTGTCCCTATTTGACACAATGCTTCTTGGAACCCCATGTAGTTTCACTATCTCCTTGAAATACAGCTCAGCTACCCCCAGTGCATCTTTTGTCTTTTTGCAAGCAACAAAATGGGCCATTTTGCTGAACCTATCAACAACAACCATCACTGCATCCTTTCCGCTTTGTGTCCTTGGTAATGCTACTATGAAATCCATGCTGATGTCCTCCCAAGGTTTGTTTGGTACAGGTAGAGGTGTGTAGGGGCCTGCTTGGAAATGAGCTTTTGCTAACTGACAGGGTCTGCATCTTTTGATGGCGTCCTGCACATCTTCTAGCATTTTGGGCCAATAGAACTGATCTTGTAGGATCTCATAGGTTTTCTGCACCCCAAAGTGGCCAGCAAGTCCATTACAATGAACCTCCTTGACTAGCAGACCTCTGTAGGGTCCTTTGGGTATGCACAACTTGTTCCCTTGGAAGAGGAAGCCATCATGTGCTAAGTATCTGCTCCCCTTCTTGAGCTGTCCCTCTGAGTACACCTCCCACTCCTCTTTTTTATCTGGATCCTCTTGGTAGAGCTCCTTCATGAACTCAAAGCCTAGGACCCTCTGCTCCATGTATGTTAGCATCACAGACCTCCTAGATAGGGCATCAGCTACTACATTGTTTTGCCCTTCAATGTATTTGCTTGAAAAGGAGAAGGATTGGAGAAATTCCACCCACTTTGCATGCCTTGGATTGAGCTTGTGCTGGCCATTGATAAAATTTAGGGCCTCATGATCTGAATGTAGTACAAAGGGCTTGGGTTTCAGATAGTGCCCCAAATGGTTCAGGGCCCTCACTATTGCATAGAATTCCTTAACATAAGTAGAGTAGTTCAGTCTGGCTCCATTTAATTTCTCACTGAAGTAGGCTATAGGCTTCCTCTCTTGCACCAGCATAACTCCAATGCCCAGTCCACTAGCATCACACTCTACCTCAAATAGCTTATTGAAGTCTGGTAGGCCTAACACAGGAGATCTGCACAGCAGTTCCTTGATTAAGTTGAATGATTTCTCAGCCCTGTCACTCCAGTTGAACTCCCCCTTCTTCATACATTCAGTGATGGGAGCCATGATGGAACTGAAACCCTGGATGAACCTTCTATAAAAGGAGGCTAGCCCATGAAAGCTCCTTACTTCAGTCACAGTTCTAGGTACAGGCCAGTCTTTAATAGCATTGACCTTTTCAGGATCAACAACAACCCCATCTTTTGAGATTATGAACCCCAAGAAGTGAACTTCAGGTTGCATGAAAGTGCACTTTTCTAGCTTGCCAAATAGTTTGTTCTCCCTCAGAATTTCACATAGAAGCTTCAGATGTTGCAAGTGTTCTCTCTTGTTGGAGCTATAGACCAGAATATCATCAAAGTAGACCACAATGAACTTCCCCAAATAGGGTCTTAGCACCTCTGTCATCAGTCTCATGAATGTGCTGGGGGCATTTGAGAGCCCAAAAGGCATCACCAGCAATTCATATAAACCATGCTTGGTTTTGAAAGCAGT
This sequence comes from Heliosperma pusillum, assembly GCA_022085475.1. Classification (NCBI taxonomy): domain Eukaryota; kingdom Viridiplantae; phylum Streptophyta; class Magnoliopsida; order Caryophyllales; family Caryophyllaceae; genus Heliosperma; species Heliosperma pusillum. Next base: position 11,221 of record JAIUZE010041476.1, on the reverse strand, counting down.
TTTCCACTCATCCCCAGCTCTAATCCTCACTTGGTGATAGCCTTGCCTAAGATCAATTTTGGTGAACACCTAAGCCCCACTTAGCTCATCAAGAATGTCATTAAGCCTAGGTATAGGGAACCTGTACTTAATGGTGATGTTGTTAATGGCCCTGCTGTCTATACACATCCTCCAGGTTCCATCTTTCTTTGGGACTAGCAAGGCAGGCACAGCACAGGGGCTAAGAGACTCCCTGACATAACCCTTGCTAAACAGCTCTCCCACCTGAGATTGTAGCTCCTGTGTTGCCTTGGGGTCACTTCTATAAGCAGGTTTGTTTGGTAAGACACCCCCAGGCACCAAATCAATGTGGTGTGATAAGTGAATATTTGTATGGTTTAAACCCCCAATTTAGCTCGGTTTTGTATGTCATTTGTGCTTTGTTAAGCCACTTTATGAGCTAATATCATCTTCTAGGCGAATTTCTGTGTTCTAACCTGTTTTATAGGGAAAGTGACGTTTCTACGCCCTTTTTCTATATTCCCGAGCATTTGCCTAGAACCCGACGATTTGAAGAAGCAAGCTTGACCAAGTGAAATGCATTTCAAGAAGGTTCACTAATTCGAAAGAGAGAAGAAGAAAAGACAGTTTCGTAGTTGTTGGAAGATCAATCAATTAGGCGGAAGCAATCGTCGCTTTACATCAAACCCTATCAACAAACCCGACTCAAGAGGTCAAGGGGGATGTTGGAAGTCAAGTCAAAGCAAAGGAAGATGAAACGTTAGTTAAGAGCTTCCAGAAGACCACATACCCGATCGGGTAAGTGTGTACCCGATCGGGTAAGTGTGCTGATCCGAGCATGACGGCTTCTTCTTCCTATTTTTGTCCTATGTGTTTAATGCCCGACCTCTTCTCCACGAAGCCCTAATACTATAAATAGATGCTCTAGCCCCTCATATCATATCATCTCATCTCACACACAATCTCTACACACAACATCTCTTCTCTTCTTTCTTTAGATTAGTTTTTCTTCTTTCTTAGTTTAGTTTAGTTTTAGTTTTCTCTAGTTTAGTTTAGTCTAGTTATAAGATTTCTTCAATTGTAGTTGTTCTACTTGTAATTGGAATTCTAATTTCCGGGTTTGCATTTCCTATTCAAGTTCATATTCCATTTCAATCTTTGCTCATCCTTTTCGGTAATCTTTATTCTCGTCTTTACATTATAGTTTCATTTTCTATTAGTATTTCCTTTATCATGTTTATCATTCCTAGTTTATAATCTTAGTTTCCTTTTCATTGTTAATCATGCATAAGTAGTCACCTTTCTAGGGTGTAGGATAACCATGTTAGATTGATTAAAAGATGTTAATTGGATAAAAGAAATTGTGCCTTTAAAACGTTGTGTCTATGCATGTTTGGATTGTAACGATAGTTAACAATTTCTAGCCGGAAATAATCGACTAAAATGTAATTCTTTTCCAAGGTAGAAATACGCAAATTGAGTAGACAAAGCATGACATGGTGGATTAAGACCTAGTAAATCGCCTAAAAAGCCTGCTAGACCATCTGATCTATGATTGTAATGAACACATCATTCTTACGAACTCGCAATGAATTATTTGCATATCTTAAATCCAATTTCTCCAATATGTCAATCTACATGTGTGAACCTATTTCCCTAGATTGTTTTCTATATCGAGTCATTAATTATTGTTTCAGTGTTCTAGCATTAGTAATAACCATTGTGACAATCATACAAGTTGAAATTCTAATCATATCTTTTCACAAGTATCTCCCGTCTCCCCGAGATCGACCCCTTACTTCCCTAACTGCATTTATTTGTTGTTAGCCTAGCCAAGGGTTATATATCTTTGATTAGGGTACGCGACAACCATATCAAATTTTGGCGCCGTTGCCGGGGAGCACAGTTTTGTTTATTTGTTATTAGTAGAGTTTTACCTTGTCTTTTTCTTTTTTTTTTCTTTTCTATCGAGGAACACTTGTTCCTTGAGATTTTTCTCACCTTTTCCTTGTAGTATAGTGACTCTTTTTAGGTAATAGGAATATTTTCTTTCAAAGGAATTGCTTTATTTTCTCTCAATGACTATCTATTTCCAACCACCATAATGCGAGAATGTGCCTTTCCATGAATACCTCGACCGATTTTATAGCTATTCTAACCATATTATCTCTCTTGGGTATACCGTTGATGAGACCTATATTTGAGATGTCGTGCTTCATGGAATGCTCATTGAGTATCATAGCCTGGCTATGCAATTGAGTGGTGGAAGTTTTTATCAGAAGAGAGGAAAGGAACTTTGGATTTTCTTGGACTTTATGGCATCCCAATCTCAGGATGAAACGCACCGGCGGTTGAGAATCCAAGCGCAAATCAATGAAATCATGGCTCAAATTCAAATGCTCAAAGGGCAAAAGGAAGAACCCACGTTTAAAAAATGTAAGCCAATCAATTTTCCTTATGCTTTTTCCCCCCCCCCCCCCCCCCATGTGAGTCTAATTTCTCCTATACTTTTTCATGTCCCCCATATAAGTCTAATTCTCCCCAATCATATGAATTAATAGATGACGATGATGATGGTCCAACCTTTTCTATTGAAAGTCACTCTAGTGTCGTTTCATTTGACAATTTTGAGACCCCCATTATTGATATTGACCATATGGTAGTCGAGACTTTAGACAAGGATGTTGTTAAGCCCATTTGTGACTCCAATGGAGAGTTGTCGATCGAGTCATCAGATTTCTTTGAAAATCCCTTCGCTAAAGATATTCCAGATTTATTTGAAAATGATAATGGGTTTTGTGAACCTAGCCTTGAAATTAAGTGGGATCAACCACCCATTTTTGATTCCCAATCCTTTGATTCACCCTACCCCCAATTAGATTCCACTAATGATATTTTGGGAACTAATTGTTTGTTCCATGATCTTAAACATTTCACTCCATCTCTCACTGACGAGTGGAGCAGTTCAGTGGTCATCTATGACGTTTGTCATGCGCACAATGATAAGATATATCAATTCTTACCTTCAATATTTCATGCCTATATCTTGTCAATTGCTTACATATGTTTTTGTATAGCTCATGCGCAGGTATATGATCGGCTTCTAAGGCCATTGACATGCTTTTTAAGGCACAAAGAATGATTTTCATTAATAAAGAGTCTAGCAAGACATTTAAATAAAGCTTTGCGGGAGGCAACCCGTGTTTTCCCTTTCTTTCTGCATTTTATTTTTATTTTTCCTTTTTCGTTGTTTTGTTAGATTTACCTTGCAGATGAGAGAGTTTTTGAAGAACCTATAAAGACCTTCCTTGTCAAGTCCAAAAGACTAGCTTGGGGGAGTCCGCGCTGACTAGTAAGCTTCACTCTTCTTTCATTTTTCCTTTTCCCCATTAAGCATCTCATTGCAAATTTTGTCTTTGTGCTCACATTGAGGACAATGTGATGTTTAGCTTGGGGGAGGGATTGCATTTTCCCATTTTTGCATTTTAGTTTTATCATTTTTCAAATTTTGAATAAAAGAAAAAGAAAATTTTCGAGAAAATTTAAAAATTTCTGAACATCATTGGATGCTTTTCATGCTTTGCTTGCTTGTTTACTATGCTATCATGTTACATTTCCCAAACTTAGAGCTTTCAAAAGATAATGATTTAATATTCATTGAATTGAGCATACATGGGGATGTCTTGTACACAGTAGGCAAGGAATGAACCTGTAGATGAGTACGCTTGATCTTGACATTTGGCAAGTTACATATATTGTAAGGTAGAATTTCCTTAGACTGGTACATCCATACCCAGTCTCATTTAGGTGTGTGTAGTTCTCCTTGTGATGTGTGTCATTTCAAAACGCATAAGTATGGTTCTCATTTCATTTCTATAAGCATTGCATTCATGATTCACTAAGATTTGAAGCCTTTTTCACTTTGAATTACACCTCAAAATTAGCCCCTTCATACAAATGCTTCACAAAATAATGGCTACATATAACAACTGCCTACCTTTTGAGCTAGTAGCTAGACTATGGTGTATGGGTGCTCTTTTGAGAAGATTTTGTTCCTTAATGACAAAGTGAATTTGGAGAACGAAAAATATTCAAGAAGAGATGTTCAGAAAAGAAAAAAATTAAAAGAAAAAAAATCGGAAAAAAACGAAAAAAGAAAAAGAAAAAAAGAAATAAGAGAAGAAGTTGTGAGTATCTCCTCAAAATGTCAAATCAATGGAAGGAGTTTACCCTTGTGTTTCGTGTGTAATAAGCCAATTTGTTTCTTTTGGCCTCGTTATCCGTCTTTTGGGAATTAATCGAAGGTTTGGATTGAGTATTCATTTATCATTGGTCAGTTGCTAGCTCATTCTAACCTTCACATGACCATAACTATTTGTCCACCTTTCACCCAATTCCCAAAGCCTTCTTCTTATTTTTTTCGGCCTCTTTTCTGTGTGCATTGTGATCTTTGACTTGTGTTTTGAATTGTTTACCATATTAGACTGCGGACACATTTTCATAAGTCGTAGATAGGTGAGTGTCTAAAAAAACATCTACGCATAAAGAAATCACCGTTTACATACAATGAGTGTTCGAGTGTACCGTGAGAGTCTATATGTCAACAGATCATGCAAGAGCCGAAAATCTATAGTGAAATTCTTTGTGCTACGCCGTTATGTAAATCTCAGCCATGTTTATGTATCATTCTTGCCCACGTTGTTTTTGGGTTATGATTCATTATGTTTCCAAAGCTTTATGTTGAGATTTGTTTTCTGATGGTGTAGTAACCAACGCTTGCAACCTTGTCCTGGTATTGTTTGTTACGTTTGCTTGAGGACAAGCAAAGGTTTAGCTTGGGGGAGTTTGATAAGTGAATATTTGTATGGTTTTAACCCCCAATTTAGCTCGGTTTTGTATGTCATTTGTGCTTTGTTAAGCCACTTTATGAGCTAATATCGTTTTCTAGGCGAATTCCTATGTTCTAACCTGTTTTGTAGGGAAAGTGACGTTTCTACGCCCTTTTCTATATTCCCGAGCATTTGCCTAGAACCCGACGATTTGAAGAAGCAAGCTTGACCAAGTGAAAGGCATTTCAAGAAGGTTCACTAATTCAAAAGAGAGAAGAAGCAAAGACAGTTTCGTAGTTGTCGGAAGATCAATCAATTAGGCGGAAGCAATTGTCGCTTTACATCAAACCCTATCAACAAACCCGACTCAAGAGGTCAAGGGGGATGTTGGAAGTCAAGTCAAAGCAAAGGAATATGAAACGTTAGTCAAGAGCTTCAAGAAGACCACATACCCGATCGGGTAAGTGTGTACCTGATCGGGTAAGTGTGCTGATCCGAGCATGATGGCTTCTTCTTCCTATTTTTGTCCTATGTGTTTAATGCCCGACCTCTTCTCCACGAAACCCTAATACTATAAATAGATGCTCTAGCCCCTCATATCATATCATCTCATCTCACACAATCTCTTACACAACATCTCTTCTCTTCTTTCTTTAGGTTAGTTTTTCTTCTTTCTTAGTATAGTTCAGTTTTAGTTTTCTCTAGTTTAGTTTATTCTAGTTCTAAGCTTTCCTCAATTGTAGTTGTTCTACTTGTAATTGGAATTCTAATTTCCGGGTTTGCATTTCCTATTCAAGTTCTTATTCCATTTCAATCTTTGCTCATCCTTCTTCGGTAATCTTTATTCTCGTCTTTACATTATAGTTTCATTTTCTTTTAGTATTTCCTTTATCATGTTTATCATTCTTAGTTTTATAATCTTAGTTTCCTTTTCATTGTGAATCATGCATAAGTAGTCACCCTTCTAGGGTGTAGGATAGCCATGTTAGATTAATTAAAAGATGATAATTGGATAAAAGAAATTGTGCCTTTAAAACGTTGTGTCTATGCATGTTTGGATTGTAACGATAGTTAACAATTTCTGGCCGGAAATAATCGACTAAAATGGAATTCTTTTCCAAGGTAGAGATACGCGAATTGAATAGACAAAGCATGACATGGTGGATTAAGACCTAGTAAATCGCTTAAAAAGCCTGCTAGACCATCTGATCTATGATTGTAATGAACACATCATTCTTACGAACTCGCAATGAATTATTTGCATATCTTGAATCCAATTTCTCCAATATGTCAATCTACATGTGTGAACCTATTTCCCTAGATTGTTTTCTATATCGAGTCATTAATTATTGTTTCAGTTTTCTAGCATTAGTAATAACCATTGTGACAATCATACAAGTTGAAATTCTAATCATATCTTTTCACAAGTATCTCCCGTCTCCCCGAGATCGACCCCTTACTTCCCTAACTGCATTTTTTTTTTGTTAGCCTAGCCATGGGTTAGTTATCTTTGATTAGGGTACGCGACAACCCGATCATGGTGCTTAATTCCCCTTAATGGAGGTAACCCACTAGGAAGCTCATCTGGGAATACATCCTCATAGGCCTTCAGTAAATTATGTACCTCCTCAGGGACATGACTAGGAATCACTCCAACTTCCTTGGTGAGGAGTACATACACTGGCCTGAGGTCACTTAACTCTTGTACTATCTCTGACTCACTCAGCAGCAAGACTTCTTTAGCAGTTTCAGTAATGAGAGGGGAATTTCCCTTTGAGGTAGGGGTTCTGGTAGGTGTCTTAGAAACACTGGCCTTTCCATTTCCCAACTTTTCTACCCTTAAGGACAAGTTGACCGCTTCCTCAAAGGAGTAAATATTTTGTAGCCTGACTTTACTAGCTATCCTCTCATCCAAACCTTCTAAGAACCTTGCTATCTTTTGCTCAGATTTCTCAACAACCTCACATTGCAGTGTGAGTTGTTCAAAGTCTCTTAGATAAGACTCTATAGGTCTTGCAGCAGGAGCTCACCCAAGGGGCCTTGATGATCAAGCCACAAACAAGACAAGCCTGACCCCAAGGACCCCTCAGATGGAAGCTCGAGTTACAAGGTCCAAACAACAAGCTATGACAAGCCAAGATCAAGCCAAGCCAAGCCAACCCAGTGAGGAAGACAGTCCAGGGCTCAACAAACCATGCCAAGCCCCAACACAACCCACATTACCCACACAAGACAGAAACAAAACCATTCAGGACCAGGCAGACCAATCAGCAAACCCTGCACCTAGGAGGTACACCAGGGCATCCCAACCACCCCCACCATGGCCTACCATCAAGTCAACCCACTAAACTACAAGTTTGTCCAGGACAACCCCTTTTGAAGTCTAGCAAAAACTCATGAAACAGACACCCCAAGCTAGAGTCCAGTGAACATTAAGGCAGAGAAGGTACAAGGTCAGATTGTGGCTTCCTTTTGTTTAAGTCAACTTGTCCTCATCCAAGGCAGGTTTTATCTAAGTCCTAATGAGAGTAGAGAGTCCCAAGGAGGAGCAAAACATCCAGGCAAAGCAGCAAGACAACAAGAACAACAGATTTCCATTTCAGGAAAACTCCAAAACTGCTTTATTTATTTTTTGTTCAGTCTGTTTTGTGTCTTATGTCTGTACTTTATAGTTGTTGAGCTCGTCCTATTGTGAGGCTTTTAATTAGTGTCAGTAGTATTAGTTTGAACCCTAAGTTGGCCCTTGGATGATCTGTACATCCAATGGCTCACAAGATATCAGCCTCCCTATATAAGGAGGTCTTGTATGTTTGTTTCAGTCAGACTTTTATGAATGAATTAACTTTGAGAAATCCCTCAAATATTTCAAACTTGTGCTAAGAGCTGTAGTTTGAGTCAAGCCTGATACATCTCCAAGGTGTTTGATCAGTGTCTTGCTTTGTGAGTCAAGTTATATCTGTGCCTTGCTGTGATTAGCTTGCTTGCTGTCTGAGTCTAGTCTAGGGTGTTTGTGCTTTGCTGTAACACTTTAAACCTGTCTCAAAACTAGTCTTTGAGTCCCTTCTCTTGTGCCTTGCTGTAGGGGAGTCTCTCTAAGTCATATCCTTGAGTTTTCAGTCGAAACAATTCACCCTCTCTAAAACAACATACATTTCTGTTTGAAAGTGTCTCAGTTTGAGTAAGCCTAATCAAACATTCATTAAACTTGTAAACCTTAGTAGTTTACACTCCAAATTGGTTATCAGAGCTTTGGTTGAGAGTCTTAGTGAGTTCATTTTCCCTAACTACATTTAAAAACACAAAAATAGCCCAATGAGTGAAGAGAGACTGGCAGGAGTAGAAGCAAGGATGGAGGACCTGGCTAGGATTGTAACCACCCTAACCAGAACCCTGGACCAGGTAATAGGCAACCATTTGGTTGCTGGAGGAAGAGGTAGAGGACGTGGAAGAGGCCAAGGAGGAGGCAGAGGAAGGCCACCTGATGATGAAGAGTATCCAGACTCAGATGACTCAACAAGGAGTAGGGCTTCCATTCACAGGCACATATACAAGCATCTTAAGGTAGACATCCCTGAGTTTTCTGGTAGTCTTAATCCTGATGATTTGTTAGAATGGTTAAGAGAAGTAGAAAGGATCTTTGAGTACAAAGGATATAATGATTCTAAGTCCTTTAAAGTAGCCATCCTTAAACTGAAAGGGTATGCTTCCCTTTGGTATGAAACCATGAAAGGGTTAAGGGCTAGGGAAGGTAAAGAACCCATCAAGTCTTGGACTAAACTGAAAAAGAAACTATTAAACAAGTTTGTTGCTAAGTATTACACCCAGGATCTGTTTATCAAGTTGTCTAAATTGAAACAAGGAGACAAACCTGTTGAATCTTATCTGAGAGAGTTTGAACAACTCACCTTGCAGTGTGATATAAATGAGAAACCTGAGCAAAGGATTGCTAGGTACTTAGAGGGTCTAGATAAGAGCATTGTTAACAAGGTTAGGATGAAACCTCTGTGGTCATTTGATGATGTTGTCAACTTATCTCTTAGAATTGAAAAGATAGGGAAGACTAAGCCTATTACACCAAAACCTGTTAGGCCTTTTCAAACCAGACCTTACAGTGGGTTGAGAACCATGGATACCCCTAAGACAGCACCCCCACCCACCTTAGACAAGGGAAAAGGAATCATGGGTCAGAAGCCAAGCACTTCATTGACTGAGAACAGAATTAGGTGCTTCCAATGTCAGGGTTATGGACATTTCAGGAAGGATTGCACTTCTAAGAAGACCTTAACTATAATGGAGGTTGAGACTTGGGAAAAGGAAGGTCTAGTTGAGTATGAGAGGGATGAGCCTGAGGTTGAAGAAGTGATGAGTGAGGAAGAAGAGTCTAGTCAGGAGGCAGTAGTGGCACTCCCTGACACAGGCCACAGCTTGGTCCTATGGAGAGTAATGCATTCACAACAGATACCTTTGGAGGAGGATCAAAGGTCCCTCATTTTCAGGAGCAGATGTACCATACAAGGGAGGGTTTGTAACCTTATTATAGATGGAGGTAGCTGTACCAATGTGGCCTCTGTTACTATGGTTGATAAGCTGAAGTTGAGCACTCAAGAGCACCCTCATCCCTATAAGTTGAGATGGCTGAGTAAGGGAGCAGAGGTTAAGGTGGATAAGCAATGTATGGTCCCATTCTCCATTGGAAGTGTGTACAAAGATGAGATATTGTGTGATGTGGTTCCAATGGATGCCTGTCACTTGTTATTAGGAAGGCCATGGGAGTTTGATAAAAGCTCTATACATCAAGGAAGAAGCAACACCTATTCCTTCAAGCATAGGAGCATGAAGGTGACATTAGCCCCTTTGCCACCTCATCAGAAGAGTTATGGGAGTCCTAGTATGGCTGAAGATTTTAGTGGAGTCTTGTTTCTATCTGAATCAGCAATAGTCAAAGAATGTACTGAAGAACAACCTATATTGATGCTGCTATCAAAGGAAGTTCAGGAAGGGGAGTCTAAGGTAATCCCTGCAGAAGTTAAGCCCCTCATTGATCAGTTCAAGGAAGTGTTCCCAGAGGAACTTCCTGATGGCTTACCCCTTTTAAGAGGAATTGAACACCAGATAGACCTTGTGCCAGGGTCTGTACTACCTAATAGACCAGCCTATAGATGTGATCCTAAGGCTACACAAGAGCTGCAGAAGCAAGTTGGAGAGTTGATGAGTAAAGGGTTTGTAAGGGAGTCATTAAGCCCTTGTGTTGTGCCTGCATTGTTGGTCCCTAAGAAGGATGGGACTTGGAGGATGTGCATAGATAGCAGGGCTATCAATAACATCACAGTCAAGTACAGGTTCCCTATACGTAGACTTGATGACATGTTGGATGAGCTGAGTGGTTCAAGGGTCTTTTCTAAGATTGATTTGAGGCGAGTAAAAGTAATGACCAAACATCCCTTTTGGATAACCAATAAAGTATGTCTTGACCGATCGTGGGCCGAGCTTATCGTCAGGTCTCCACTTGACATAAGCCTCGCAGCCCCAAACTTGAATAAAGGACAAGTTAGGGACTGTTCCCTTCCATAATTCATATGGTGTAACAACCCGAAAAGTACCCAATTTTTCTAGTAAAAATATTTACTAACACTTTTCAGCAGACTTAAGTTTTTAAAATATAATTTATTGTTTCGAGTCGTATTTTGAAATTCCGAGTTCGTATTTGTAATTTCTGAGAGATTTCAAGAAAATCCCGTTTTTAGTCATCTTTGACTTTTCTTGACTTTTAAGTCGTCTTTGACTTTTTCTTGACTTTTTAAAAGTCGTCATTGACTTTTCTTGACTTTTAAGTCGTCATAAACTTTTCTTGACTTTTAAGTCATTTTTGACTTTTCTTGACTTTTAAGTCGACTTTGACGTTTCGTTGACTTTTCCCGACTCGCCTTGTAAGTTTGAAGACGAAATTTTATTTTTAAAAAAATAATTATTTTTAATTTATTTTTATTAAGATTTATTTAGATTTATCATAATTTAATATAATTATTTTGAATTTATTCGGAATTTAAAGAATAACTTTTACGGTATTTAACCGAACGTCATTTAACTATTCCCGAATCATCGTAAATCCCGAAACAAAACCGAAACTCGACTTTGACATGAGTCACACGCCCATGTCATCGTTTTCCACTCACTTGTGATATTTTAATTCTTTTGATTTAACTAATAAGAATATCTTAGATATTTATAACTTTATCGATCCGTTAACGGAAATTACGCAAATCGTTTACAAAACTGACCCGATTCTTCTCATTTCACACGGCACTCTCTCCTCTCTTAGACCTTGATATTTTCATTTCTTTTGATTACAATAACATAATATCTTGATAATTGATTTAATTAACTTAATATCT
>JAIUZE010041468.1:0-11338 GCA_022085475.1 Heliosperma pusillum | reverse complement strand
GAAGCGAATTCCTTCTTCATCTTTGAATTCTCTAGTCCTTATTGTATTATGCTCTCTTCCTTCTATCTAGGTGCTTCTTTCTCTTCCAACCTATTTGCCTCTTGAAAATTTCTCTTGATAGTTCCTCCATCTTACCATTGGTATCCTTACCTCCCTCTTGTAACATTTTTATGGATGTCATAACCATCGGTTTGTGGTATATTATGCTTAGTCGGAAGAACTTTGAATCTTGTGGAATATTAGTGTTTGTTAGAATGAAATTGTGATTTGAGGAAAATGGTATAGATCTAATTTCACCCTATGGTGGTGAGAGTTGGTATCCTTGAGGAAGGTGTGGTAAGGTATGTTTAATGATTTTAATGCTTGATGCTTGTCGTGACTTGTGTATAAATAGTTCATGATATTCGATGGTATAAGGTCAAATGAGTTGGCTATGACTTCTTAACTCATTAGTAATTTAGTCTTTTGGACTTAGAAGTTTAGTATTGGTTTGAAGACCATGCTTATGATATGTCTATTTGGTGTAAATAAGAAGTTTTGAATGATATCTAGAGGTGCGAAATACTTTTGAGGTTATGTGACGTCTTGTGGTTTCGTTTTGTGTGTTTGTGAGTATAGGCTTGGTGGAAAAGCTTTTGACTATAGTTCTTGGATTTAAATAGATGATCTTACCTTATGGTATCGGGGACTCGTTTGAAGTAGTTTGGTTTCGTTGTAAGTTGAACCATATTACTTGAGGATTTTAGATATAAGCGAGGTTCGATGATGTAATCTATGAAGGAAATACCTTAGGATAATGAATTTTGGAATAAACTGGATCAAAGGATTTCTGAGTAAGCCTCTTTTACCTTATGGTTGTTAGCGGTCTTGTTTCCCTAATTATAAATATTTTGATGGTGGTTTCCAATAAGAGTTTTGATGGAGCTAAGAAGATTAAAGTTCATAATGAATCTTTCATGGGTTGTTAGTTATGGAGTTTACCGTACCGATGGACCTTAGAAGATTCTAATTGAATTTGAATAATTGGGAGTTGTTACTCGAATTGTCATGTTTATGAAATATTTTAGTAGGAATCTGAGGATTGAATTTGTAGAGGATAATTTCTCTCTTTTAAGGACTAGTTTACTTGTACAGTTAGTGTTGTCGAGTTACGATCAACATTTGACTTGTCATAGATGGAAGATAGTTTTGTGATTCATTCCTCTCTTTTTCCTCAAATTAATCCTTACTCAATCCGCTACCTTTCAATCCTTCCCCTTTTTTAGTCTATTTTATTCGTGTGGACGTATCTCTTAGTATCTCGATTTGTGATTTTGATTTTCGAGTCGCTCTACGTTCGGGTATTGTCTACTTATTTTGATTCTATCCTTGAGAAAACTTTCAAATCTCCATATCGTAATCCTAATTTAACTTTTTAAAATAGTTTAAAGATGGTTTGTGTACCCTCTTTTGGAGAAAATAGATTTCTTTCCCTATTATATTTAGATTTTGTGTTTGGTTGGCTGTTTGGACTTGTTATTGGAGACGTCTGGTGACTAGTCCGACACTTACTAACACCTGTTTTGATTTTCGATTTCACTATTTTGGCCTTGAATTAATTTTTGATAGCTAGAGTTCTCGTTCATGACTGGCACTCTTGTGATTCGTAAATAAAGTTTCTCACTTATGAAAATTTACTTCAACCATTTTCGAGAAGAACATCATTTCATAAATGTTTTACCCTGGTAAAATTTTCTTATTAATTCTTAAAAATCGATTCTTGTCCTTGATACCTTTATTTGCTACTCTCAAGTTTCGAGGACGAAACTTTTTAAAAGGAGGGGTGATTGTAACAACCCGAAATGTACCCTATTTTTCTAGTGAAAATATTTTACGGATACTTTTCAACAAATTTAAGTTTTAATTTAGAACTTATTGTTTCGAGTCGAATTTGGAATTTCCGAGTTCGTATTTGGAATTTCCGCGAGATTCCATGAGAATCCCGTCTTAAGTCGTCTTTGACTTTTCTTGACTTTTGAGTCGTCTTTGACTTTTCTTGACTTTTGAGTCGTCTTTGACTTTTCTTGACTTTTGAGTCGTCTTTGACTTTTCTTGACTCTTAAGTCGACTTTAACTTTCGTTGACTTTTCCGACTCACCCCGTAACTTGAAAGACCGAAATTATATTTGAAAAGTAATAAATTTAATTTATTTTAATTTATTACGATTTATTTGAAGTTATGATAATTTAATATAATTATTTTGAATTTATTTGGAATTAAAGAATAGGTTTTACGATTTAAGCCCGAACGTCATTTAACTAGTCCCGAGTCAACTTAAGTCCCGAAACAAACCCGAAACCCGACTCTTGCATGAGTAACACGCCCCATGTCACCTTTTTCCACACATATTAGATCTTTTGATTATTTTAACTAAACTAATACAAATATCTAAGATATTTGTAACTTTATCGATCCGTCAACTTAAACTCCGCAAATCGCTTAAAAACCGACCCGACTTCTACCTAAACAACACGGCTCCCCTCTCCTCTCTTAGGATTAGATATTTTCTTTCTTTTGAGTACAATAACATAATATCTAAATAATATCTAGATATTTGATTAAATTAACTGAATATCTAATAATATCTAAACAATTACAATAATATAATTATAAAACCCGAGTCAATCCCGTAACAAAAATTTCAAAACCCGACTCATTATTTCCCTATATTTACACGGCACCCTTTCCCCACTTACTCACTACTTATCTTTTTATTTTACATAAAATCAACTTAATATCTAATTAATATCTTCTTTAATATAATCATAATCGTTCTTCGTGTTCTTGAGCGTTCTTCATCGTTCTTGATCAAAATCGTCACAAAACCTTCGTTACTTGGTCAAATCCGTCCTAACTTATATTTCTAGAGTCTCCTCTCCGCTCTTCATCTCCATGTATGTTTTATTTCCAATTCCGACAAAATCGTTTTCAACACTTTAATTGTTGAAATCAAGTTTTAATTCTAATAATGTTATTTTTGTAATTTCTTATAAGGGAAGATTATGAAGACGAGTTTGGTAACTCGTATATTTTAGAAGAAGACTAGTAGACGGGTTTCTTAGTTCTTATTTTGGTGCTACTTGATTTTGTGCTAGCTAAGGTAACGATTCCGAGTTACTCGACGAATTAATGTTACATACTTTTGTTTTGTTTATATTATTGTTATTTACGGTTTTAACTAGTAACATGATAAGTTGTTATTTTTATTATGTTGTATGAATTTTTAACATGTTTAGTGTTCTTGATATATTTGGATGATTTGTTCATAATCATAATTTTTGTATGAATGATGGTTGAATTGGTTGTTAAAATGGATGGTTGTTAATTATAAGATGTTAGAAATAATTTGGTGTTGTTGTGTGTGGTGGCCGTGTAAGGTGGCTGGAAAACCGACCCAAACCAGGCCGGTTCAGGCCGGTTCAGGCCCGGTCCAGGCCGGTCTGGGTTGGTCCGTGAGTTGGCTTTTGGGTTGTGTCGATACTTGATTGTTTAGTTGTTGTTTTGACGGGTTTTAAATATGTTAAGCATGCGGGAAAATATTAAGAAACGGTTTTAGAAATATTGACCAAAACCGGCCCAAACCAGCCCGTGGGCCCAGTCCAGGCCCGGTTCAATCCGGCCCAGCCATGACCCGTGAGTCCTCCTTGGACTTGTGACGGTTTTTGGGTTTATCGTTATTATTATATTATGTTTTGTAATATTTAGCAAGTGGGAAATTTTAATAAGTAAATTATTTAACTAAACGGTTTTTCATAATATTATTATTTCTCACATGTTAGAAATTATAGCATGAGATTATAGTTTAATTTGATATTCCTTAAGTCAAGCGGGTTTCGTAAGAATTAATAATTCATATGTTAGAAATTATAAGAAAATGGCATGAAATGAATATGATGTTCTTATGTGCAAGCCTAAATGGCTAAGACTCTGTTTCTAGCCGGTTTGACCAAACGGATTTGGTCAAACTAAGATCTAGTCAACCCCGTTTTGACTGATGACCCGTCGCGGGACTCGGGTCGGGGATTTGTCTTCAAGTAAGGTTTTTATTTAATGAATGAATGAATGAGCCTTAGTAGTTATAAGGCGATATGATATTTGAATATGATTTATATGCAATTAGTCACATGATAGGAAGTTTTTCCCGTGACTGTTTAATTGTATGATATATGTAGTGTTGACTAAGTACCCATAGAGAATTATGAGTATATGGCGTCTTGACCATTCTAATTCTAAATGAGTATCTTGGACCATGACATTGATAGGCCATACTATCTTTAACGAGTATTGTTCACTTGTTGATAGCTTTTGTGTCTCGGCTTGGCTGGGCTTATATCCAAGTCCGGGGCATGGCGCCTAAATGCTTCCACTTGCGGAATGGAGCCAGCTTAAGTTAGCCAACTCTGTTAAGGGGCGTCGCCTAGTAGAGATTCTCATGTACTTTTGGTCATGGGCCGGGAGAATGGAATAGGCTGTTGTCGCTTTTTTAGGATCTGATCAGTTAGCGACTAGATGTTTTTCCTACCGGTGGTATAGCCTCGAGTTACAGAAGTCGACTATTGACTATCCTAAGAACTTATGCCTGTTTCTAGACGTATTGGTCTTTCATGTTTGATGATTCTATGAATCTTAGAAGGTGAGATGCAAGCCGGATAAGGTTGATAGAGTTTGGATTACCGGTTGTTAACTGATTCACATGATATCTTGTATGATTAGGGTTTGAGTGTATCATGGCCATGTTTTAAATGTAACCTCTGAGCTAGCATACCAGCTTCCCTACCTCGTGTTATAGGTTGTTAACGGATTCATATGATAGCTTTCATATGCTAGGTTATATGTTAGTTATTTGTTTCATAACATGAAAAGCATATCATATATGTTAAGGTTTTGTATTTTATATATACATTGCTTTTATGTTTTCATGTTTCATTAAACTCGACATTCCGTGGCTGGGAGAACTCGGAGTTACTCCCCACTGACTGTGGCTTCCGTGTTTATATTTAATGCGGTCGAACAGGTGGTGAATGCATATTTGGGGTACATTGACGAGCTAGCGAGCGAAGTATTTACCTTGGACTTATATTCGGTTCTTAGGATTGTATATTATTATACACTCTTTTATTTCCGTATTTATACGGGAGATATGTCTCCCGTTTTGGATACTTCTTATGTATAATATTATTTCCTTTTTGTTATGAACCTTTTTCTTTAAGACACCTTTGTTATGATGAATATATTTAATAGTAGGTTCCGGTTTTAAAATTTACCGATTTTTCACTAAAGTGAACCTATTAGAAACGTATCCTCATCTTTATTATAAATTAATCGGTTTATATTTTCTGAACTTTGAGGGTGTCACAACGTACATAGAAGGAATACAAAAGCATGAAGCAGGACACCCCCCGCATATAGATATACATGTGAAATACGCATAAGTAATACATAGGCCAATCAATATGATAAAGAGAGAGCAGAGGGAGGAAAAGAAGGAAAAAGATAGGAACGAGAAGAGAGAAGAGGGCAGAAAGGACAATGAGGCAACCGAATACGCTCACTAGGGCTTGCATCTCACCGTTAGCGGTATAAGTTTGATAAGATTGAGACTCGACAAACAAACCATGCCAAGTCACCCAATGATCACGAATAATCAATCATGTAATCATCCATCCAGACATACCAATACATTGACGACATCTCTCATGGTAAATGCCACGCACTAGCACCGTGTCCATGGCAAGTATGATTAAAAGGCATCCACGGGATAAGACATTTCCCTGAACGCATACACGATAAACATTTCGTATATGTAGACTAATTTTCTCCTGGTAGCACGACGATAATAATACGGTCCTAGTCTAAATATGGCCAGACTCCCGGAATCACATTTTCCGATTCGACATGCGATGACATTTCGCATCCAAGACTCGGTCAATCATAGACGCCGAGTGCCCCAAATTCGGTCGACATTCACGAAATAGGCGAAAAAGAGCACAAGCCTCATAACAAGTGGTACGCTACATGCAAATGACAACAACTCGCAAGTATACAACATTTGACGGCCAGGTCGATTAACGCAAAGCGTTCGCCTCCCAACAACGTCGTCATATGCCCACTAACACATGCAATTAAGCAGTAAGGATACGCTCCCTGTTCCGACATTCCAGCCTTACGAACGTGGAGGTAGCCAAGGGAATGAGAGTACAAAGCACATAGGATGTTAGTGCTCAAACTGTAACATGTGTAAAAATCGACTCAAAGTTGGACATACCAAAAACCGTCACAAAACATGAGAATAGGGAGTAATATAAATTTAACTATGATAAAAATGAATCAATACATGATACATAAGCATTTGAACAAGTTTATGAAGCATAATAAATAAGAAACATAGATCCCCTCTCCAAAACAACGTTGTTTGGAAACCAACTAAAACAAGGGTCCACTTCAAACGGTCATAACTAGAGTTCTAGAGATCCAAATGCAGAAATTCCAAGTGGAGGTGATAGCTTATCCTCTTACGGTTCCAACGGTTTTTCACAAGCCCCAAACAAGCAAGTAACAAAGGAGATACGATCATTTTACGAAAAGGGGTCAGTGAAGGAAAACTGCAGTCGACTTTGGGAAACTGGCAGCAAGCAACGCTGCCAGTGTCCTACGACGCTGCTAGCGTCCAGGGAACGCTGCCAGCGTCCTGTTCTGGCAGGCACGAGTCACACGAATTTCATAATTTCACTAAGGCATAACACAAATATCATCTGTCATCACAAATCATCAATTCTCATATCAATTATCAACTAACAACAACCATCATTAACAACACAAATCCTAAGATTACTAATCATATTCTAAATACGATTTCTAACATAGAAAACACATAAAAACACGTAAATGATATCGAGTAACCCTTCACCGTTACCTTTATGCGTCTTTAAACGATTTCTATGCCTTCCTCCACTAGATAGTAATCTTTGTCGGGGTCTAGAAAGTCTCCACCTAAACAAAGACGACAAAAGATGAATATATTTCACCTTTGAGAAAGACGGATAAATTGAAAAGCGTGAAAGACGGTAATTTTATTACCAATACGGATAGAGGAAGATGAGAAGGAAGGAATAAGACGAACCTTAGTGAATTTGAGCGAGAAATGAATGAGTAGTGACGATTCTAAGATGGATCAAATATGGAGGCTAGGGATTTGGGGTTTACTTAGTGAGGAAGAAGAAGATGTTGAATGAGGGAGTTAGGGTTGTGAGGGAGTATATGAATGAGTATGTGGAAAAATCATGAGAAAAGCCCAAAAACGTCTTAAGACGTAACTTACTCGAAAACTCGCGTAAAGTCCAAATACGAACTCGGAAATTCTAAATTAGACACGGGAAATTTAATTCTAAACTAAAACTAAATTTCGCTGAAAAGTATCCGTATAATATTTTTACTATAAAAATAGGGTACATTTGCGGGTGTTACATGCTCATTCTAGCTCGTTTTTATGGATTTTATCGATTTTTAACCATTAAAAATCAATAACCAACTCTTAAATCGTATTTAAGCTCAAACTAATTATCTAAACCAATTTAGAACTCAAAATTAGTCCCCACTAACTTTGTTTGTATTTAATTAGTTCGAATTGATCGTATTTGCTAAATATAGATGGTTTAATCATAACATTTATGAAGTAAACCCAAAATAAAATATAAAATTCATAAAATTTAAAACCAAAAATTTTGTACATTCTGGAACATTTCCAAGAACTCTAACAAACAGAAAATTTTGCCCAAAAATTTTGAATAAATTTTATGAACAAATAACATAGTATTCAACGGTTTTATCAAATAAAAACCATTAAATATAGTAAAATAGTGAAAAAAATTATTAAATTTCACCAAGATGATATAAATCATATTATAAAATGTACCAAAAATTTTCAAGACCAGAAAAGGACGTTTCAAATTAGGATCATAATAATCTCACTTTATTGACTTTTATCTTATAAAAATCAATCATCATGCAAAACTTAATTAAAAGTCACGAAATTTTACATACAGTATGTACAACATGCATGTGAGGTCATATAAAACATTCATTGCCAGAATCAACATGCAACTGTTTTTAGTTAACTTTTAACATAAAATATGCATATTAACATGATTTAAAGGCCATAAATCAAAATAAATAGCAAATTAATCCCTAAAACCACCAAATTTGACCACAACCATTTTTAGGTCAGTAGGTATGCATGCAAATCAAAAATTTCGTTTAAACCAATTTTTAACACAAATTTTCATTTTTACCCAAGTTATCGTATAACTCGATTTTAATGCCTAAAATCGACATGCATGTAACAATTGAGCTCTGATACCACATAAAAGTCCTAGACCACTAATTAGACTCCTCTAATTAGTTCATTAAATTACATTAACTTAATTATTTAGGATCTAGTTATCATGCATGCAAATATAAAAGCATAAAAGAAAAGATAAGACAAAAATATCCTTACATTGGGAATTTTCGGTTCAATATGGGCACAATAAGAACTCCTTCTTATTGTTCTTGAACATGAAATTAGTGGATAATCCTCCATAAAACAACCTCCAAAGTAGAAGGTCTGCTTCTTGTTGCACCCAAGAATCAACCCAAATGATCTTAACTTATTATTAACTAGATAATAAGTGAAGACATAATGCTACTAATATTGGTATATTACTACACTAGAAATATGTAGATAATATTAGAGTGTATGAGAGTTGTAGAGAGAGTAGAGGTTTTAGAGAGATGTGAGAATAAAAAACGAAAATGAAGTAAGCCAAAAATGAACAACAATTGCACTTTTGAAGGCTCTTTGGCCGGCACATATAAGCCCCATGTGGCCTCTAACTTTGATCATTTATTCTCATGCAAATATGTGGAGTGTAAGTAAGGTAGTGATGATTAGAGTTGTGATGTAATGTCACAATCACCAAGTGAATTGTGAACATAAAATAGAACAATAATCATGTCCTATGCACATGTACAAACCGGTGCACATATGTCCATTATGGACCATTTTGATTTTTGATATTTGTCCCAAAAATACTTATTAATCATATGCTTAATTATCTTGTATAATTAAGTGTTAATTTGATCATATAACAATTATATGACTCAAATTAATAATCAATATACACTCAACTTTTAAGTGATATTTAACCATTATATCAATATATAATGGGTCCCACAATGTCCAGTTTATTTATTTTACAACTCTTTGTAAATATAATTAACTAATTACTTCTACCTTACCTCAAAATATATGCCTAAACTCAACTAATTTAATGAACTAACGATTAATCATTAAATTAAATCTTATTTAATCGTATTTAAATAAGACGTAAAATTTATTCAGTCAGTTATCGTATAATTGACTAATAAACTTAAGTGGAATGAGTTGCCAACTCAATTTCCAATAAATAACTCTCGTAACTAAACGTACATATCAAATATATGTAATGCACTAATTAAACTGTGTCGTATACAAATAATTAGTATTCTATTTGGGTCTCATCCTATAGGTGTGACCTAAAGAGATCAGTTGATTACCGCCGTCATACGACAATAACGTCAAACTCTAGTCAGCCAAGCGTTACCGATTTACGTTAATCAACTGACGTGGAGTATCAAAATATACTAATCATGCCACGTATATTCCAAATGAGATTTATATTATATAAATGCACTATTGTGGAGGATACTTACTCCAACAGTAATACAATAATATTAGTAGTATAATGTCATACTTATTATCTAGTTAAAAATAACTTGAGATTATTTGGGTTGATTCTTGGGTGCAACAAGAAGGAGACCTTCTACTTTGGAGGTTGTTTTATGGAGGATCATCCATTAATTTCATACTCAAGAACAATAAGAAGGACTTCTTATTGTGCCCATATTGAACCGAAAATTCGCAATGTAAGGATATTTTCGTCTTATCTTTTCTTTTATGCTTTTATATTTGCATGAATGATAACTAGATCCTAAATCATTAATTTAATGTAATTTAATGAACTAATTAGAGGAGTCTAATTAAAGGTTTAGGACTTTCATGTGGTATCAGAGCTCAATTGTTACATGCATGTTGATTTTAAGCATTAAAATCGAGTTATACGATAACTTGGGTAAAATTGAATATTTGTGTTAAAAATTGGTTTGCACGAAATTTTTGATTTGCATGCATACCTACTGACCTCAAAATGGTAGTGGTCAAATTTGAAGATTTTAGGGATTAATTTGCTATTTATTTTGATTTATGGCCTTTAAATCATGTTAACATGCATTTTGTATGTTAAAAGTTAACTAAAATTAGTTGCATGATGATTCTGGTCATGAAATTTTTATATGATCTCAAATTAATGTTGTACATATGGTATGTAAAATGTCGTGACTTTTAATTAAGTTTTGCATGATTATTGATTTTTATAGATAAAAGTCAATAAAGCGAGACCATTATGTTCATAAAAATGAAATGTTTTTTTCTGGTCTTGAACATTTTTGGTACATTTTATAATCATATTTATATAATCTTGGTGAAGTTTTATAATTTTTTTCAGTGTTTTACTATATTTAATGGTTTTTATTTGATAAAACCGTTGAATATTAAGTTATTTGTTCATAAAATTTATTCAAAATTTTTGGGCAAATTTTTCTGGTTTTTAGAGTTCCTGGAAGTGTTCCAGAATGTACAAATTTTTTGGTTTCAAATTTTTATGAGTTTTATATTTTATTTTGGGTTTATTTCATAAATGTTATGATTAAACCTCTATATTTAGCAAATACGATCAATTCGAACTAATTAAATACAAAAAAAGTTAGTGGGGACTATTTTTGAGTTCTAAATCAAGTTTTGATAAATAGTTTGAGCTTAAATACGATTTAAGTGTTGATTATTGATTTTTAATTGTTAAAAATCGATAAAATCCATAAAACCGAGCTTGAATGAGCATGATAAGTGTTAAGGGCGATTTTGGTATGATTTTTACACCATTTTATTTATGTTGTTATTGTTGAATGAATGAATGTCATTTGTTTAAATTTTAATGCAAGTTGTACCTAGTATGACCTAGATTATTTTAATCGGTATTACCCGTAATGTAAGGGAATACCGATTCGGTTGTAATTTTATTTGCGATCTCGTATTGCCGTTTTTAATAATTTAATTTCATTTTCTAGATCAAATGTATAATAGGAATTTTATTTGTATCTTTTGTAATTAATTATTATGAAGAAAGAGATTCCCGAAGTCGGTGTTCCAAAAGACGGTGCCTTTTT
>JAIUZE010041462.1:0-11237 GCA_022085475.1 Heliosperma pusillum | reverse complement strand
CACGGTTTTCGGGACAACTGGGCCTTGAAAAAAATGTCTCTAAATTTGCAGTGTAATATCTCTAAGACATATAATAATGACTCAGCTTAACGAAATTGACATCTGATTTGAAATAAAGATAGTTTGGAGATCTTAAGAGTTAAACCACTTTTCAGACCTTGTCTGTATTACAGGAAACAAGTAATAATGTCCGTTTTTACGTTGTTTAAAGATGGATACTAAAAACCAATTACTATTTATAGACTTAACGGGTTTATAAACACCTTTAGGGAAAAATTATTTTTGGTTTCCGAATATCGCTGAAAACCGCTGATTTTGAAGGTATCCACGGTTTTCGGGACAACTAGGCCTTGAAAAAAAATTTCTCTAAATTCGCACTTTAATTACTCTAAGCCTTATAATAATGAATCCGGATAACAAAATTGGCATCTGATTTGAAATAAAGATAGTTTTGAGACCTTAAGATCACTTTTCAGACCTTGTCTGTATTAGAGGGAAAGAGTAGCAATCTCGTTTTTATGTTGTTTAAAGAGAGATACTAAAAACCAATTGCTATTTATAGACGTAACGGGTCTATAAAGACCTTTAGGGAAAAAATATTTTTGTTTTCCGAATATCGCTGAAAACCGCTGATTTTGAAGGTTATTATCCACGGTTTTTAAACACAACTGGGCCTTGAAAAAAAATGTCTCTAAATTCGCAGTGTAATATCTCTAATACATATAGTAATGACTCATGATAACGAAATTGGCATATGATTTGAAATAAATATTGTTTAGAGACATTAAGAGTTAAGACTTAAGACCACTCTTCAGACCTTGTCTTTATTAGAGGTAACAAGTAATAATCTCGTTTTTACGTTGTTTAAAGAGGGATACTAAAACCAATTGCTATTTATAGACGTAACGGGTCTACAAACACCTTTAGGGAAAAAATATTTTTGTTTTCCGAATATCGCTGAAAACCACTGGTTATCAAGGTTATTATCCACGGTTTTCGGGACAACTGGGCCTTGAAAAAAAATGTCTCTAAATTTGCAGTGTAATATCTCTAAGACATATAATAATGACTCAGGATAACGAAATCGGCATCTGATTTGAAATAAATATTGTTTAGAGACCTTAAGAGTTAAGACCACTCTTCAGACCTTGTCTTTATTAGATAAAACAAGTAGTAATCTCGTTTTTACGTTGTTTAAAGAGGGATATTAAAAATCAATTGCTATTTATAGACTTAACGAGTCTATAAACACCTTTAGGGAAAAAATATTTTTGTTTTCCGAATATCGCTGAAAACCGCTGGTTTTGAAGGTTATTATCCTCGGTTTTGGGGACAACTGGGCCTTGAAAAAAAAATGTCTCTAAATTGGCAGTCTAATATCTTTAAGACATATATTAATGACTCAGGATAACGAAATTGGCATCTGATTTGAAATAAAGATAGTTTGGAGACCTTAAGAGTGAAGACCACTTTTCAGACCTTATCTGTATTAGAGGAAAGAAGTAATAATCTCCGTTTTTACGTTGTTTAAAGAGGGATACTAAAAACCAATTACTATTTATAGACTTAACGGGTTTATAAACACCTTTAGGGAAAAATGATTTTTGGTTTCCGAATATCGCTGAAAACCGCTGATTTTGAAGGTTATTATCCACGGTTTTCAAGACAACTAGGCCTTGAAAAAAAATTTCTCTAAATTCGCACTTTAATATCTCTAAGACATATAATAATGAATCCGGATAACAAATTTGACATCTGATTTGAAATAAATATAGTTTTGAGACCTTAAGATCACTTTTCAGACCTTGTCTGTAATAGAGAGAAAGAGTAGCAATCTCGTTTTTACGTTGTTTAAAGAGAGATACTAAAAACCAATTGCTATTTATAAACGTAACGGGTCTATAAAGACCTTTAGGGAAAAAAATATTTTTGTTTTCCGAATATCGCTGAAACCGCTGATTTTGAAGGTTATTATCCAAGGTTTTCGGGACAACTGGGCCTTGAAAAAAAATGTCTCTAAATTAGCAGTGTAATATCTCTAATACATATAATAATGACTCAGGATAACGAAATTGGCATATGATTTTAAATAAATATTGTTTAGAGACCTTAAGAGTTAAGACCACTCTTCAGACCTTGTCTTTATTAGAGAAAACAAGTAGTAATCTCGTTTTTACGTTGTTTAAAGAGGGATACTAAAACCAATTGCTATTTATAGACGTAACGGGTCTAGAAACATCTTTAGGGAAAAAATATTTTTGTTTTCCGAATATCGCTGAAAACCACTGGTTTTGAAGATTATTATCCACGGTTTTCGGGACAACTGGGCCTTGAAAAAAAATGTCTCTAAATTTGCAGTGTAATATCTCTAAGACATATAATAATGACTCAGGATAATGAAATCGGCATCTGATTTGAAATAAATATTGTTTAGAGACCTTAGGAGTTAAGACCACTCTTCAGACCTTATCTGTATTAGAGGAAAGAAGTAGTAATCTCGTTTTTACGTTGTTTAAAGAGGGATATTAAAATTCAATTGATATTTATAGACTTAACGAGTCTATAAACACCTTTAGGGAAAATATATTTTTGTTTCCGAATATCGCTGAAAACCGCTGGTTTTGAATGTTATTATCCACGGTTTTCAGGACAACTGGGCCTGGAAAAAAAAATGTCTCTAAATTGGCAGTGTAATATCTTTAAGAAATATATTAATGCTCAGGATAACGAAATTGGCATCTGATTTGAAATAAAGATAGTTTGGAGACCTTAAGAGTGAAGACCACTTTTCAGACCTTGTCTGTATTAAAGGAAACAAGTAATAATCTCCGTTTTTACGTTGTTTAAAGAGGGATACTAAAACCAATTACTATTTATAGACTTAACGGGTTTATAAACACCTTTAGGGAAAAATTATTTTTGGTTTCCGAATATCGCAGAAAACCGCTGATTTTGAAGGTTATTATCCACGGTTTTCGGGACAACTGGGGCTTGAAAAAAAATGTGTTTAAATTCGCACTTTAATATCTCTAAGACTTATAATAATGACTCCGGATAACGAAATTGGCATCTGATTTGAAATAAAGATATTTTGGAGAACTTAAGACCACTTTTCTGACCTTGTCTGTATTAGAGGGGAAAAGTAGACCTGGCAAAAGCAACCCGACCCGATTGACCCGACCCGAATGACCCGACCCGTGACCCGAAATTGACCCGAACTACAACACCTGAATGTGACCCGAAACCCGATCCGAATATCAAATTTTTATATTTTTTTTATAATGTAAAACTCGAGATATTTATGTTACAATTCGTGCATTGACAAACGTGTAAAAGAGAAATGTTGTGTTTGGAATTGAATAGAGGGAGTATATTTTATTAAATTTAAATGCCGTGTCCAAAATTTCACAATATGCTGTATCCTAAATTTCACAATATGTCGTATCACGTGTCCATGTTGTGTCCGTTTCCGTTTTGGTGCTACCTCACAAGTGGCTAGAAAGACAAAAGTCATAAAGTGAGTTTTGATTATAATGTGATAGGATATGTAAATACATTATGATTTATGACGCTCTTCTCCACTAACACCAAAACCCACATCTCTCTATTTTTCCAGAAGAAAGACGAAGAAGAAGAAGATGGAGGAATTGATGAATGAATTCAGGTTGCTCTCAAACCAAGCTCTGCTGGACAAGAATTTCGACCCATCCAACATACAAGACCTGATGAAGCTGTTCGATGTTGAAGCTTACAAATCATGGGCAGCTATGGAGTTAGAATGCCACTCAGAAGCCCAAGCTGCTGAAACAGCCATGCGTCAAGCAGAAGACGACCTCAACTCCGCCATGGATGCCGCCATGGACGACTTTCAAACTCTCCAAGATGACCCCATGCTCAAACAAGCCTTGGCTGAATGCTGGAGCTTCGAAAACCAAGCCATGGCTGAATACAACACCCTCTTAACTGCTGCCCAGGCTTCCAGAAATATGGGAAAATCAATGGACAAGACTTTAACTGCTGCTTCTACCAACTATATTCAAGCGGCCCTCCACTCAGCTACTAACTCCATGAGATCTGCTTCCAAAGCTATTTCTTCTCATCGAGTTCACCCTTCCTTCTAACTCCATCAGATACATGTCAACTCAATTCTGCTAATAACTATTCTTGTTGCAATCAATCTTGTTCTGCATCATTTCATCACTAGATTACTCTTTGGATTTCAATCATTTGATATGATATTATGTTCCCCTTTTATTATTACGGAGTGAAGGTTTTGGATTCCAAGTATTTCAAGGGAGAGAGCGTGAATTACATAGGTAACACTTTAAAATTTTCAACTTAATTTTTATTGATTAAAGAAAGTTGATTGTTGTTGAGAAGATTAAATGGATACACCAAATGAACTGAGTCAGCAAGAGCTTCTTACTAAATTAGAAAGTTGATGTAAACTGAATGTCATAGTAAGTTTGACTGTTACTTGTTTGTCTTAGCAGACGAAGTAAAGGCTACAGATTGAAGGTGACAGTATTCGAGACTGTTGCTTTAGAATATAATACGAAATAAACGAGTAAAGCAAAGTACAGCGGAAATTGATCAACACAAGAGTTTTGAATTGGTTCAGCCAATTAAAAGGCCTACGTCCAATCTTCTTCTTATTGATTCAATTAAGTAATCTATTCCGACTACCTAAGACCCTTACAATAAAAAGGACCAACAACCTACTCCGATTGCGAAATGAGTTTAAGACTACTCCGTCTCAAACTCGACTCTTTATCCAAGAAAGTTACAATATCAAATTCCCTGATTTTGTTCTTGTGAAAAGAACGAAGGCGAATTCATTAAGATCTAACTATTCTAGATAAAAGAGTACAATACTTAAGGCAACATTAGTCATTTCTGTGACTTTTGAAGACTTTGAAGAAATTTTGCAAAGATTAAAAGCATACAATTTTGAAGACAATTTGCAATGAGATGTGTTTGTTTTCTCTGGAAAGTCTGGAAGAAATGAGAGACGAGTGTTCTCTATTTATAGAGGAGGAAATGATTTGAAAATGATTAAAAAAATGCCTTGAGAGAGTCCACTCTCAAGCATGTGAGCAAAATGGATGTTCTTTGACTAGGGTTTCATAAGTGAAAAAATATCAAGGATAAGGGCAAGAATGGGATGCTCAAGACATCTTTACCCTTTGATTTTCCAAGGGTGAAAATGATAAGGTGACAAACACTTTTAGGCAACAAGCCAAGTTTTGCTTTTTTGAGAAAAAAGTTTGTCTATTCAATTTTGAGGAATAAACTCTATCAAAGGACTCATTCTTATCATCTTTCAAACAAGTTGCAAATCATTTCAAAATAATTCAAACTCTTTTCTAGGTATAAAACGATTTGAAACTTTCAGCTCAAAAGACTTTGAAAAATGTCAGACATGTGCAACAATCGTGCTCACTGTTACTGAACATATGAGGTTACGGTTGCATGGACTGTTGCAATTGTAAATATCATACTCTTCTATCTTTACAATTAGATGACTCTTTACAACTCGACTTTTTTGGGCATTCAACACTTCATCAACACTTCAACAAATCTTGCTTAGAAATTCATAATTGATTAAATCTTGCTTGGAGATTTATAATTTTCCTGAAAACTTAACTAAGAGACACATATTAATTCGGCAAGCCATCATCAACAAACTAACTCAACACGGAGTACATTACTACTCTTGTCATCTGCTTCTTTGGCTTCAGTAACTCGTAAAAATAGCAAAGGCCTATTTCCGAACATGTTCCTCTAATTGTTTCTACTTGCGGTTAACTACTTCTTCAGTCCTTGGTTCACCCTCTACCGCTTCTCACGCGACTTCTTCGCTTATGCAACATCACTGGTCTTTATATCTGCCTTCATGATGCCTCTGCTACTAAAACTTCCCCAAACTTCCATTATTTTAATTATTCATGTAGCAACTTCAATGTCAAGCTACATGACTTTGTAGCTTGCATTTTCACATCAATTTTCTAAGCAACGTAGCTTTCCAGCTACATCGACATCCATTGGTAAACTACAACACATCGTAGCTTACCATACCCCACTAGACATTAAATATTATATTTTAATTATTTATTTTTTTCCATTTAAAATCCAAGCGAGGTAGGTTGGTAGAGCTACAATAGCTTACAAGCAACATCATGTTTTTTCTCTCCAATGGTAAGCATGTTGCTTGACAATTTTTAATAATTGCAAGCAAGTCTCTACATGCAACCATTGGAGTTGCTCTTAACTAATCCTTTTATTCTTGATCGTATCTTAGTAGGATGTACTAATTATCTGGTGAAAATACTAGTATAGACCCCGTGAAACCGTGCATATATAGGTTTTTACTTTTAGTATATTGTTATTTATAGAAAAATGTATTTGAAGTTGATAATTCATATTTGAGAAACAAAATTAAAGCCAACCAAAGTCATGAAAATGAGTAATTTAAAGAAAAAATCGGTTTTTTTCCACAAAACAGATGATCACTAGTACAAAAATGACATTAGGCAAGTAGAAAAGACTACGGTCGTTTTAAATAACCGTAGCCTATTACAAAAGGCTACGGTCATTGAAAATAAACCGTAGCCAAATATATAAATAAAAAACAAAAGCTACGGTTCACCTATAAAACCGTAGCCAAAACTATTTTGTAACACGCTAAAGGCAACGGTTCTTTATCAACCGTAGCCATTTCTAATAATATGAGGCTCATTGAGGCCCATAAGCCACAACCTAGAATATAAGTGTTTTATACTCCGTATGAGAGTGAACAAAACAAAAGCTATCAAAACAAATACAGTACATTACTACGTATTCACCTTCAACGACGACGAAGAATCCTATCTCGCCAACTCGCACACCGCTCGGCGCTCAGGCAACACACGAGTATTGACCCAGGCTTACCACTCATCACTCGACCTAGGCTTATCACTCGACGCTCGACAAAGAAAGTATGATTTTTATTTGTTTTTATCGATTCATAGTCGATTTAATCTCTTAGGTTTAGCCGACCCACTGGTTGTCAATGCATATTCGATTAATAATACTATTGATGGTTATGTTTATGAATAACATAGTAACAGTTTGAACTATAGTACATTTAATAATTTTTGATTTAGGGTTCATGTGAAATTGGGGATTTTTGTAAAAATTATTGATTTCCTAAGTTAGTGGTGAAATTGGGGTTTTTTTCGCTGAAACTCTTGATTTCATTAGTTAGTGGTGTAACTGTAATACTAATATGTTAGTATGGCTGGTTTGATAATCTATCTGACAGAGAAGCGATTGTAAGGATGTTAATTGCATATGTATTAATTAATATTTGATACTCCGTATAATAAACTACTTGTACAATTGTGATAACCGTACTCGGATTGTTTGTGTACCTCTGCAGCCTGCAACTAATATGTACCCCTGGAGTTATCATTTGTCTATCACCTTTAGGAAGATACTGTCTTTGGAACGCCTAACTAAGTCCAAGCTTGCTCACCTGTGTTTCATTGTTATTATATGCTTTCATTCCCTGTTGAGTTGACTTGTTTTTAGCTACCTTTTTTTTTCCGTGAAGACGGTTTAATACTCTCGCTTTACCTTGCAACTTGCTTTAATTAAACACACAACTTTAAGCAGTAGGTCTTGCTTGTGACGGGTCGGATCTTGCAACGGATATTTTGTGAGAGGAAATGGGTAGAGGGGACAAGGTGGGTACCCTCCATGTGGTTCTCCACTCACCCTTGATGGGTATTTTGTGAGAGAATATGGTACCCGTCTTAAGCTTAAGACGGATACCCCCGTCTTAAATGAGAATTTGTGAACTTTAAGACAATGAGCTTCTCAAATTGAAACCTTGATAACCATTTTAAAACTTGAGCAATAACGTTTTTCTACAGGTACTAGTGAGTTATTGGAGTATTTTGTTTTCGCAAATTTTATAACGCGGCGAAAAAAATGTGACCACTTTTGGGTAAATGGTCACCACTTTTGGATAAATAGTAACAGTTTTAAGGACTAAAAAATTACCATTTTTTTAAGTGGTCATAATTTATCATAAAATGGTCATTTTTTTACCAAAAGATGGTCACATTATGCCAATTTACACGGAAAAGACGGTCGCACCATAGAAATTGTTGTTTCATTTTTTGTTTCATAACACTCTTGCACAATGTTTTTGTATGAAGAATATGCTTACTATACAAAAAAAATTGAGAAATTTTACCTTCGGAAAACATGTATCAATGAATGTTTTTGGGCTTGTAATGGTAAGCAAGTTGACAATTAAAAGAGAACATTGAACTAACAAAGAGATATTCATTTTCCTTTATAATGTTTGTTTGCCTTATTCTTTTTTTTTTTGGTAGATTTTTAGGTTTTACGATTGGGCTTATATCAAAAGTTTTATTTCCCACTTTACATAACGGTCTTTTTATTCTCTTCTCTATGATTTACTGCTTTGTCAATTTAGCTCCCCTTAATGTTTCATGTTGTCATATTGATACGATATGTCATTGATCGCAGACTACACTTAATACTCGTACATCTTGGGTTCTACATCTGCTTTAATATATGTGTTCTCTTCGTCATTCATAGTCTTGTTTGTACATTTAGAAACTGGGATATTCATTTATTGAGAAACTGCGATAATAATTTAGGATTTTTAGTATTTTGAAGTTGTGTTATTGTTGCAGGTTGTTGTTCGCTATCTTCTCGCCCACAAATAGTGAAACCATTTACACGCCCACAAATGTAATTGATATCTCTAACTTGTGGTTAAGCAATGTAGTAATATTTTTTCTGGGGTACGTTGCAGACATAATCGAGATTGGAGCTATCCCGTTATGAAGATTTATATTCTATGAGGAAAAAATATTTCAGATGGAAATCTTGGAAGGCTTTGAAACGTGTGTAAATAGGGAGATTGATGTATTAATATGCTCATCTTAGAATTGTATAAACTCAATGACATATGTAAGGCTCCCAAAATAAGCAATAATAATAATTTTAGAAAATTTTGATTGTGGATGTTCATCTTGTAATAGTACCAGACTACGAGGCTAACATTTTAATTTTTTTTTATTTTTTTATTGAGAAACGGCTACGGTTATTTTATACAACCGTAGCCTTTTGTTAACTTAAGGCTACGGTTATTCATATATCACCGTAGCCTTTTCTTAACTTACGGCTACGGTTGAACAAAATAACCGTAGCCTTTAATATTTTTGGCTACGGTTGATCAACCGTAGCCTTAAGTCACCGACTTAAGGCAACGCCTTGATTTACCACGGTTGTACAACCGTAGCCAAATGTCATTTTTAACCGTAGCCATAAGTGATTTTTGTACTAGTGGATATTAGTGTATAATTATTTTACTGATAATTAGTCGTATTATTCTGCTGCAACTCTTCATCAAAGAAAATGAAAGAATTTTTTTATCATAAAGTTCTTATAAAAAAAAATAATTTTTTTTATCACCATAAATATTAATACCTAAAAATTAACTTTTTTATAAGAACTTTATGGGTCAAATAAGGTAAAAATAATTTTTAGGTATTAATTTTTTAATAATATTGTGGGTCAAATAAGGTATCACCATAAATTATTAATTTTTTATAGATATTTCAATCTAAAAGATTATGCTCGTTTCTACTCAACATATTAAAGACTACAAATATAAAGCTCAGCCCAAATATAAACTTTATGTTTTAGGCGGAAAAATTAGAGTTTCACTTAATCTTTTATTAGTAGGAGCAGTGACTGAGCCAGAATTTGAATTTAGGGGGGCGGAAAATTTTTGGGGGGGTGGGGGACAAACGGCTATTTTTATAAGGTACATTTAAAAAATTTCAAAAAATTTAGCTAAAAACTTCGAAAATTTCAACCGCCGGGGGGGGGGGGGGGGGGGGAGCGCCTCTACTAGCCCCTCTATCTCCACCACTGAGTAGGGGGATGAACACTTACTTTGTGACAACCCTCGCGAATGCGGAAATATAAAACATACAAGCATGTGAATTATATAGCGGAAATATGAAGTTTTTAAAACTTTTATACATGCAAGAAGAAGTATACGAGGAGTGTCAAATATTACAAACCAAAGTACGAAATAAACTACCACAAGAGACGAAGTCTCTCCAAATGTTAACAAAGTAAAAGTCAGTGGCGGACCGAGGGGTGCGCACAGCACCGCACGTGCGCACCCTCGGTTGGCGGATATTTTTTTTAAGTAAAAAACTGATTAATAAACAATAAGTACAATGACTGTTCTATAATAATCAGTATTATTCATGTGGCTCAACGGTTAAGATATCCATCCAGATTTGGGAGTTGCCGTGTTCGATCTGCGTTAGACACATTTTCCCTTTTGCTTCTACCCTATTCAACTCGCCTCACTTGTTTCTTTTTATTTTCTCCACAAATTAGTGTAAGTTATTATTAATTCTTAAACCCTAATTTTCTTTTTCCTAATTGTGTTATTTAGTTAGTTTGAAATTGTCTTTGATTAATTACTAGTTATATGAATTTTTTTGTACTTGATTGTTGGTTGTCTATTTTTGATTTTTGTTTATGAATTTTGATTTTTGATTATGATTTTTGATTTTTGATTATTTTAGTAGTTGCTCATTCATGAAAATTGAAAGAATAATACCCTGATTTATAAAAATTTCTTTTTCAGTTTAGATTGATGAATAAATATAAAAGTTTAGAATCTTTTTGGAATCGACAAAGAAAGGCACACAAAACTTATTCATTATCTTCTCCTTTCTTATCTTCTCAAAATGGTAAACCGAATGAAAGTTTTCACGAACCTCCTATATTGTCTCTTAACATGGATGTCTCTTCTGTCGTCTCTTAAGATGGATGAACCTCCTTTGTTGTATGGCTTTTAATATTTAGTATTTGTAATATTTTGTGGCATGTTGTTTATTATGTAAGACGAAGTTTATTATTTAAGCATTTTGTTATATTTTCAAGTTTTTTTTTCAATTGTGCACTCCCATATTAGAAGCGCTGGGTCCGCCACTGGTAAAAGTGTTTAGCAAACAAGCTAAAATCGTCTAGAGGTGTTTCATCCAGGGACTACGCCCGCTAGCTCACACCCGAACCCAAAATATCATAGCAAAAAGCCATCCAAATCAAGCAACCTGTTCATCCATGAAAAACATGAACGCCACAGTCAGTGGGGGGGGAGTAACTCGGGTTTCCCAGCCATATCACAT
>JAIUZE010041454.1:0-11784 GCA_022085475.1 Heliosperma pusillum | reverse complement strand
TGGAAATTACTCTTGATAGTTCCTCCATCTTACCATTGGTATCCTTACCTTCCTCTTGTAACATTTTTGTGGATGCCATACCTATTTGTTTGTGGTATATTATACTTGGTCGGAAGAACTTTCAATTTTGTGGAATATTAGTGATTGTTAGAATGAACTTGTGATTTGAGGAAAATGGTGTAGATCTAAATTCACCCTATATTGATGATTGGTTGTAACTCTAAGGAAAGGTAGTAGGATAAGTTAGATGATTTTAATGCTTGATGCTTGTCATGACTAATGTGTGGATAGTTCATGATATTTGATGGTGTAAGGTTGAATGAGTTGGCTAGGACTCCTTAACCCATTAGTGATTTAATCTTTTGAACTTAGGAGTTTGAATGATGCCTTGAGGTGTAAAATGCTTTTGAGGTTAAGTGACGTCTTGTGGTTTCCTATCGTGTGTTTGTGAGTATAGGCTTGGTGGAAAAGCTTTTGGCTATAGTTCTTGGATTTAAAGATATGATCTTATCTTATGGCATCGGAGACTCGTTTGAAGTAGTAAGGTTTCGGTAAGTTGAACCATATTACTTGAGAATTATGATGTGAGCTATGATGGAAATACCTTGGGACGTTAATGATGATGTTTGACTTGAGGTCGTACTTTGTTAATAATGAACTCGTGGGCTATTTGATGTTGATAATGACGTTTTGTTCGGTGTTCTACTTTGTGGCCATAGGAGTTGAAAAGAGATTAGTATGGAAAATTCCTTATTGGTTCTTCGGTTTTTGAAATCTTTGGTAATGCGTCAAATTATGGAGTTGAGAGAATGTTACTATGCTCGAGTTGCAATTCCGTAATTGGGAATCCGTGTTATATGAAAGGGTGGATGAATTGGGTTGTAATCGATTTGTTAAATCTAGGTGTACCTTACTTTGATGATTGTGGTACGGTGGTCCCTTGTAAGAGACCTTTGTTTGGAATGAGTTGCTTTACTATCACCCTAAGCCTGAAAGAAGAAATTTGGTGGATTAAATCTTAAACCTTTATTCGTGCCATCATTCCTTTTCATTTCCATTCTTGAATGTTTTTGTCAAGATTGATCTTTAATAAATTACAAGATCGTACTTTCTTTCTTACTCAGATATCTTCATAACTCTACTATCTGCTTTGTCTCTTCCTCAACCTCGTTTTCCTTTTTCGCCTTCGCCTTTTTCATCTTATCGTAGTCTTTAATGACGCTTCCTAATGTTCCTTGTATCATGTTCATTTATCCCTACTCTCTTGAGAGGTAGTTTTTCTTATTAGCTAACGTAAGGGTTAGTAGGTGTGTTTTGAAGAAGTTCGAATATGGTACCTAACCGTCCTATTAAACTAGTTTCATGTTTAGATGATTATAAGGATTTGAGGATAGCTTTGGATGAAACTCTCCTAGTGGTTTTAGACTATGAAAGCTTAATGTTGCAATATCGTTTTGAGGATCGAAATAATCATAATGATAGTTAGTAGTTGTGGTTAAGAATTTTAGTGATTCTTTAAGGGTTACTTGGGAAATTATGGTCTTTAAATGTTGGACCCTAACGGGAATAATTACCTTGTGGAATTTTGGATTTGGATGACCAAACTTGAGGAATATTGTCATAAGCGAAAACCGATGTATTGAGAGTTTGAAAGAGCTAAATAAATTGATTTACGGTCGCATTGACCTATGATTGGCAAAAGTTAAGTGAAATGAGATTGTGTGACTAATCTCTTTTGAGGATTTGTGTTTTAACTTTTGAAGATGAGAAAGTTCATTGTTAATAACTTAGGATAATGAATTTTGGAATAAATTGGATCAAAGGATTTCATAGTAAGCCTCTTTGACCTTGTGGATGTTAGCGATCATGTTTCCCTAGATATAACTATTTTGTTGGTGATTTCTAATAAGAGTTTTGATGGAGCTAAGAAGATTAGAGTACGCAATGAATTTTCATGTGGGTGGTTAGTTGTGGAGTCTACCGTGCCGATGGACCTCAGTAGATTCTAATTGGATTCGAATAATTGAGATTTGTTACTCGAAGTTTTGTGATTATGGAATATTTTTGTAGGAATTCTGATGATTGAAAATGATGAGTTGCAAATTGGGTAAATTGCATTCTCTTGAGGATTTGGTTTATTAGTAGAGTTAGTGATGTCGAATTCTTGTAGATCTTCCTGCCGACTTCATCATGATTCTTCCTATCCCTAAGAGTTCGATTTGTTTCGTTTTGCGTGTTCTGTATATATTTCGTTACCCTGAATTGTGTGTGAAATGTGCGAGTCGCTCTATGTACGTGTAATGTCGTGTTATTTTGATTTTATCCTCGAGAAAACTTCCAAATTTTCATATTGTATTTCCAATCTAAAGTTTCACCGAAGTTTTAAAGATGAATTTTGTACCTCCTTTTTGGAGAAAATGGATTTCTTTTGCTTTTATATTTGGATTTTGCGTTTAGTCTGGATGCTAGAACTTGTTATTGGAGACGTCTAATGATTGGTTCTTCACTTATCAACGTATGATTTAATTTAATCTTGTCTTTACTTTGGAATGCTGGTGTTCTTGTATGCACGACAAGAACAATTTCGTTCCACAGAAAAAGAGAGTTACTTTTGAAAACTTTTCCTATACCTTTTTGAAAAATGTCATGCTTTTGAAATACATTTCCTTGAAAATGTTTTGAATACCAGTTTGGAGAAAACGAATTGGTCCTTATAACTTTTCTTTTCTACTCTCAAGTTTCGAGGACGAAACTTTTTAAAAGGAGGGGTGAATGTAACACCCGGAAATGTACCCTATTTTTCTAGTGAAAATATTTTACGGATACTTTTCAGTGAAATTTAGTTTTAATCATAAATTTTATTTTCCGAGTCGAATTTAGAATTTCCGAGTTCGTATTTGGAATTTCTGCGAGATTCCATGAGAATCCCGTCCTAAGGCGTCTTTGACTTTTCTGGACTTTTGAGTCGTCTTTGACTTTTCTTGACTTTTGAGTCGTCTTTGACTTTTCTTGACTTTTGAGTCGTCTTTGACTTTCGTTGACTTTTTCCTTCATATACTCCCTTCCTCACCCTAAACCTAATTCATTTTCCACTCACTCTTTGTTCTTTACTAGAAAACCCCATCAAAACCTAGCTTCCATTTCTTCCAAGCTTAGATTCGTCATAACTCGTTCATTTCTTGCTCAAATTCACGTAAGTTCGTCTTATTCTTCCCCTCTCATCTTCCTCTATCCGTATTGGTAATAAAATTACCGTCTTTCTCGCTTTTTAAATTATCAGTCTTGCTCAAGGTGAAAAATATTCATCTTTTATTACCTATTGTGCGTGGAGACTACAGGGAAAAGCTTAGTAACGATTAAAGAGCGTAAGGTCACGGTGAAGAGTTACTCGAATATTTAAGTATGTTTTACATGCTTATATGCTAGAATTAGTATTAGATTACGATTAGTAAGTTTAGGAATCATGTTATGGATGATGATTGTGTTATGTGATGATGGTGATGTGAATATTGATTGTGATAGTTATTAGAACTGAATTATGCGAAATTGGAAATACAAGGGTTGAATTATGTGAAGGTTCTCGGGGAATTGGTCTCACACATCTCACGGTCGATGAGATGGCATGGTCACGGTCCGTGAAACCGCATTTCACGGTCGTAAATACAAGTCACGGGCGTGACTGTTGCTAGTTTCAACTGCACTGGCCCTTTTGGTAAGAATGATCATATCTCCTTCGTAAGGCTTGTTTTAGGCTTGTGAACATTCTGTTGGAACCGTAGGGTAAGCTATCACCTCGACTTGGAATTTCTGCTATTTACATGTCTAGAACTCTGTTAGGACAGTTTGAAGTGACCCTTATTTTGTTAGTTTCCAAACTTGTTGTTTGGGAGAGGTATCTCTGTTTATTATTATGCTTCTTAAACTTGGTTAATGCTTACTGTATCAGGTATTGATTCATGTTTATCATAGTAATTTATATAATGCCAGTTCAACATTTTTTTGTTTTGTGACGGTTTTAGATATGTTCCCTCTTTGAGTCGGTTTTTACAAATGAGTTGGTTTGAGCACTATTTGTCTTGTGCTTTGTATTCTCATTCCCTTGGCTACCTTCCCGTTCGTAAGGCTGGAATGTCGGAACGGAGAGGTATCCTACTGCTTAAATGCATGTGTTAGTGGGCATACGACGAAGTTGTTGGGAGTTGAACGCTATGCGTTGATCGACCCGGCCGTCAAATGTTGTGTACTTGCGAGGTGGTGTTATTTGCATGTAGCGTACCGCTTGTTATGAGGCTTGAGCTCTTTTCCGCCTCTTTCGTGAATTGATCTACCGAATTTGGGGTACTCGGCGTCTAGTGTAAGACCGAGTCTTGGATGTGGAACGTCTTACCACATGTCGAATCGGGAAACGTCTTATCCCGAGAGTCTGGCCAGGTTTCGACTAGGACCGTATTATTATCGTCGTCCTACCAGGAGGAAATTAGTCTACATATACGAAATGTAGCATCGTGTATGAGTTCAGGGAAACGTCTTATCCCGTGGATGCCTGTTAATCATACTTGCCATGTACATGATGCTAGTGCGTTTCATGTACCGTGAGAGATGTCGTCATTGTGTCGTGTTTGGATGAATGATTATATGATTGATCATTGAATGACTTGGCATGGTTTGTTTGTCGAGCCTCAATCTTATCAAACTTATACCGCTAACGGTGAGATGTAAGCCCTAGTGAGCGTATTCGGTTGCCTAAGAGTGTCTTCCCCGAGTCTTTGTATCACATGATGGATTCGGATTTGTTTTCTATATGCTCTTATCATTATATATCGAATTGCCTATATATCCTTATCGTATCTCACATGTATATCTATATATGCATGATTTTACTTTTGTGTTTCCTTCTATGTACGTTTAATGTGATATGGCTGGGAGAACCCGGAGTTACTCCCCACTGATTGTGGCGTTCATGTTTTTCATGAATGAACAGGTTGCTTGCATGGATGGCTTTTTGCTTATGCTATTTTGGGTTCGGGTGTGAGCTAGCGGGCGTTGTCCCTGGATGAAACACCTCTAGACGTTGTTTAGCTAGTTGCTAATTACTTTGTCTTTTGTTAACACTTTGAGAGACTACGTCTCTTGTGGTATTTTTATTTAGTTTGTAATATTTTGACACTCCTCGTATTTTCCTATCTTGCATGTATAAAGGTTTTTAAAATACCGTATTTCCGCTATATAATTCACATGCTTGTATGTTTTATATTTCCGCATTCGCGAGGGTTGTCACAATACAAGATAATTAACCATATGATCAATAAATATTTGTGAGACAAATATCAAAAATCAAAATGGACCAAACTAGGCCATTGTGGCCGGTTAGATTGCTAGTTACATGGTGATGATTGTTGCTCTTGTTTACACTCTTTAGTTACCAATTGAAAGTGACATAACAAGTAGAATATAATCATCACTTATACTACAACACTCCACCCTAATGCATGTGATTAAAATAAGCAAAATGAGAGCCTTGTGATGCTCATATGGACCGGCCATATTGCCTATAAAAGGGCAATATGGTTGATCATTTTATTTGTTTATTCATGCTTGTTTTTCATACTTCTCTCAAAAATCATCTTCTCTCTAAAAACTCTCAAATACTAATATTTACTAAGTATTACTAGTGTAGTAATATATTCTAATATTAGTAGTATAATATCTATCTTATTATCTAGTTAATAATAAGGGTAGATTATTTGGGTTCAACTTGGTGCAACTTAGAGGAGATCTTCTACTTTGGAGATTACTTGTGTTCATCCATATTTCTAGCTCAAGAACAACAAGAAGGAGTTCTTGTTGTGCCCTTATATTTTCCATATCAATGTGAGGAAATTTCTTCTCTTATATAAATGTCTTTATATTTGCATGCATGTTACATAGATCATTAAATACTAAATTAACAAGTAATTTAGCAACTAATTAGAGGAGTCTAATTAAGGTCTATGGACTTTCATTTTCGATATCTTATCCTCTGTTGATACAACTCCCACTTTCTCTTTACTAATATTTTACATGGTGCTCTTGTATTGAAGTCAATGTGAGTCATATTTTTGAAAATAATTTGATCGAGATTGGTACATTTAATTGTTGGCACATAGATAATGTGTAACAACCCGTATTTTTAAAACAAGGGAAAAAGCATAATAACAAATAATCCATCAGAGTATAAAGATGAATAGGGTCAAGGTGCCGGAAACACCTGACCAATCCGGAACGATACTCAAATTCAAAACAAAACTAATACATTATTAATAATCCTTAACTTAAATAAATTCCTAAATAATTTATTCTTCTTGCCACAAGTCTCTCCAGCACAACATCTAGACAAGCAGCAACCAATTCAACCTGAGAATGGGGGTCAACAATCACTCGGTTGTAACTAGGTGCTCTCCCAGTCATGTTTACAACAAGCTGAATTAATAACAATATATAACAAAAAACAGTAATCATAAATGACATGTGAAGCAATCTATACAATATGACGTACATTCGACTGTTACAAAGACGGAACCAAAACCTATATGAGTTCAATCATGCAAACCTAGACCATATGAAACCACTAGACCATGAATACATTCAAGACCAAAAGTAGCCCCAAATCCACAGCAACGTAAGGCACAATGCTAGCATCAAAGCATAGCGAATAGAGTGAGCGCCCGTTAGAGCGTATAACCACTGCCTCTAACTTGCTAGAGCATATAACCACTGCCTCTAGCTGACGGAGCATATAACCACTACCTCCATCGGTGTGGAGCGTATAACCACTGCCTCCACGGTACTATGAATAACGTATAACCACTGCCTATATGTCTAAGACCTGGCCAGACTCTCGATGCATTAACTGTACATCGAACGACACTCGGGGACCAGAGCATTTAACCACTGCCTCAGACCAATCCCGACCATTGACCAAAATAAATCCCCGAAGGTTAGCGCTTGTTCATTCCGAATAGTATATAACTGATACTACCGTCATCTATTCAACAAGCAACAAACAAATGCACAATATAACTAACTGTACAAACTAATGCGTGAACAACGTCACGACTTAACATAGGAATCGTATAACTGACTGTCTAATAATGCGCGAACAACGTCACGACTCAACTCAAGAGCAGTATAACTGACTGCTCAACCAATCGAATGAGTAAGAGTAATAATTACAATATGCAAACATAGTGTTATAGTCCAGCTGACCATAACACTACTCATACACAAGCACAAATAACCCAAGGTTATAGTACCTGGACCTATAACATTACACCTAGAAGGTCATGTTATAGTTCAAGCTACCATAACACAAGACACAAAAGCATATAACATTCAATATTATAGTACCTCATACTATAACCTTCAGTTAACCCTAGTGAAGTTATAATAACCCTACTATAACTTTGGTTAAGCTTTTCAGGTTATAGTATCATCAACCATAACCTTCGCTTAACTCTAGCAGAGTTATAGTACACCACCTATAACCTTAGTTAAGCGTGTCGGGTTATAGTATCATCAACTATAACCTTCACTTAACTTCAGCAAAGTTATAGTACCTTCAGATATAACATTCACTCAACTTTAGTGAAGTAATAGCACTTCAAGCTATAACCTTATACATGTGAGGTTATAGTATCATCAACTATAACTCTCTTCCGTCACGGGTAAGTCCTCTATAACACCATCACCGAGGGGTCGACTCCACGGTACAAACCGTCATGTCACCACAACGAGTCTTGTTATAGTACACCGCACCATAACGTCACTTTCAAAGTTATAGCTCAAATAGGTATAACCAGGGTAGCTTATTACATGCAATGTTATAGTCCAATATGCTATAACCTTAATGATATGTTAACCCTAGCCTTTCCCACAAGGAGGAGGCCGAAACTCTATGTAACACACTAGATTTTATAATAATGAATAATTTACTAAAGTCGTAAATTTTATAAATTCGTCTTTTACTTTGATTGGTTAAAATATTTTAAGTCGATAACCCATGATTTCGTGGCTGTAAATTAATGTTAAATAGAATTTAGTTAAGTTGGGTAAAAACTGTCGCATTTCAGTCCGTATTGAGTTCATAATCGGATTATACGCGAAAATCCGTGTAAGTTGACCTAATATGAAATTTGGGTATTCTATCATTCATTATCTCAAAAAACTCACTAAACCTCTTTATCTCTATCTCTTCTTTTTTTTTTTCAGCACAACTCTCCTCCTTCTTCTTCTTCTTCCTCAACACAAAACACCATTAAAACTCAATAACTTTATAATTTTAAGACGGATGCCATTTCTCCGTCTTTTAACGAAACTCGGCGATTTTTATATCATGTTCTCCTCTCATCCTCCTCTTCATTTTCATACCATAAAATACCCATTTTCTTCAACTTTTTATAAAACCCATTTTCTATATCTAAACTTAAGACGGGCATAACTTCTTCGTTTCTTAACCAAATTCAATTCTGTTTGATGTTCCGGAATCCTCTCACCGCCCTCTATCTTTCTAGCCAATAAAAGATCGAAACTTTTAACCTAATTTTTAGACCGTCTTGTCCAGATTTCGGTTTTTGTGTTGTTTGTGTCGCGTTATTTATCGGGAAGATATGTATTTTGAAGATTTTGGGTCAAGGAATTCATGTGGGTTGATGATTAGTTTGGAATCGAAGATTTGAAGAGCTAATCGAGGTAACAGTGATGGGTTACTCGATATCAATTTACGTTTCTAATGTTTTAATTGTAGTTTTAGTTGGAAAAGGTACAATCTTTGCTTTAATTTCATGAGGAAACATGTTTGTTACTCTTTCATATGTGTGAATTCCATCTTCCATGCTTTCTTTCACTAATCCTATGTTAAGTTTCATTTAAGTTGTTAAATATGCTCTTTAAACATGTTGGAACTTGTGTTGGGCAATTAATGTGTTTAGGTTTTCTTTAATTGATGTTTACCCAATGATTGATGATGATTAATATGCATTTAATGTGGTTTGATGTTGGTAAATGTGGTTGGAATCGGATGAGTAACCATGGAACTTGAGTTGGATGTTGTTAAAGTTGATTCTCGTGTGTTTGTAGTCCCAGCCGGCCGACCGGCCGCCGGTCAGCCGACCGGCTAGAAACTCGTCTGATGTGAAATTGTTGTTTCGAGGATTTTTGATGATGCGTAAGTCCCAGCCGGCTGACCGGCCGCCGGTCAGCCGACCAGCTGGGAACCCCTTGTGAAATTGTTTGATTTGGATAGCATGGGAGTCCCAGCCGGCCACCCGGCAGGCGGCCGACCGATTGGAACTCCCCCTTCCCCATTTTCCTTCCTTTCGCTCATTAGGCTTGTGACCCCAACCGGGTAGCCGGCGGCCGGTCACACCCACTGGCTGGGGATCCCCTGTATTTTTATTGTGTGTTTGATGTTGTTGTAGTGCCAGAAGGGTAGCCGGTGGCCTGTCCCCATGACCGGCTGACACCCCTGTAGCTCGTTCTCATTTCTTTTCCCCATTTCCTCACATGTAATAGTTTTTATGGTTTGTTTATCTTATATTGCATGATGATGATGATGGATGATGGTTTCCTTTACTCGTATATTGTTATTATCATAATGTTTTTCTCACATCCGGTATGATATATATGTTTGCATGATGACACATGATTACATGCTTGTTTATGTGTGTTTTGATGTGATATGGCTGGGAGAACCCTGAGTTACTTCCCCCTGACTGTGGCATTCATTTTTAATGAATGAACATGTTGCAGGTTGGTGTTTGCATGGGGTTGTGGCGAGTGAGCTAGCGAGCGTTGTTTTTACAACAATTCACCCTTAGCGTGTAGTTTATATTAGTTTAGTATATTTACTGTGTTTTATCAAGGGATCGATGTCCCTTGTATTAATTTAAGATACAATTTGTATAAATTATTTATTAAATTAAGTGTTGGTTTTATATTATTGTGGCATTCGTGGTTTAGCTTTTAAAGTTTTTAAAATCTCGTATTTTTCCGCTGCAAATCTATGTGTTTACTTAACTGCTAAATCGCGGGGTGTCACACCCTAGGCCACGACAACCCCATTGCCGCGCCACCACTGACAACGCTAGGGTTCGCAATTTGAACCCTAGTTCGCGCACCAAATAAATAATTGAAAATAGAAGAACAACATAAACATTAAATGCAATTAAACATGTGAATCATAAGCATAAATAACCACCCAAACAATTTATCAT
Source organism: Heliosperma pusillum (assembly GCA_022085475.1). Taxonomy (NCBI): domain Eukaryota; kingdom Viridiplantae; phylum Streptophyta; class Magnoliopsida; order Caryophyllales; family Caryophyllaceae; genus Heliosperma; species Heliosperma pusillum. Next base: position 1,534 of record JAIUZE010041454.1, on the reverse strand, counting down.
ACAATCAATTCTTATATCATGTTAATAATTCACTTTCAATAAACATATTTAAAGGAAAACACCTAGTTACCTTTTTAGCGTAAAATCTACGATAAGTCCTCTTCTAGAATATAACAATCTTCCTCCGGATTGTCCACAAAACCTTCACCATCATCATCAACACGTGCCAACAATAATAACAATCCTAATTAATAATCTAGTGCATGAAACTACGAAAAGATGGAAATAAAATATAAAACATACAATGCTTGAAGAATAGATTGGCTAGGATCGATTTAGGAATGAAGATGAATGATTAATGATGAAGAAATATGGAAGAAGGGGCACAAAACCCTAGGGCTGCCACCACACGGCACAAAGGAGAGGAAGAGATGAGAGAATTAGGTTTATGGTTTTCAAATAAAAGAAAAGAAATGAGGTTAGGTTTAGCTTGGTATTTATAGAGAAGCTAATGGGCATTAGGGTTTAACTAGAAAATAATTCCAATAAGAAATAATAAGGAGGATTTGACCCAACAATGATTTTATACTAACATTAGGTATAAATAAGACTAATAAATAAGGACGTCCGAGAAATAATTAATTAATTCGCATAAAATAAATAACGGAAATTGTAGGGTGTTACATAATGATTCAAATGTAATATTTGTCAGTTGGCTACGTATTTCTTGTGATTTATGTTTTCGACAGTATCACGTAGTATCTATACTTACCAACTATGTTACTACAGTACTTCCTATTACCCCGCATATCATGTCCAACACTAGACAAAAACAACAACATGACGGTAAGACACTCACTTCAAGTACAAAACAAAGGTTTATTTTTTTTAAAAAGCGAATTGAAAATTTCGGACGGACATTAATGTGAAATAATTTAGTTGGGTCTAACTAACAAATCCTGCGCCAACTATCTTGTTGTGTGATTTTTAGGTTCATTATAATTTTTATGAAATTAGTGCTTCAAAACATAGATAGTAGTCTAGTTAGTTAATTCTTGTGTATTAACTATTATGTAATTACTATTGCCTTAATTCTACACTAATCTAGCTTTTGTTTTTGTCGTAGAGAAAATTTCAACAGGAATTGATGTTGTAGATATTTATTTCGTGTTAATTAATTTTGTTGGGATGAAAATGGCCATTAATTAGATGCATATTTATAACTTTCCGTACAATTTTTTAAATATAATTAGAGGTTCTTATCTTCTAGATGGTCCATATCTTTTAGACAAAAACCATAGGTGCTTTGTGCAGGTATATGAGTGATCTAGTTGCCGAGTAGGATAAGACTCTTCTAATAGGGAATACGTACCAGGATGGAAGCTAACACAATTGAGCATCAGTTCTAAAGTAGCTTGTCACTTTGTCCTCCTCATTGTCATTCCTAACAATCTACAGGAGTAACCAATCATTCTTGTACACTTGTTTGGTCTTTAGTTGACATTATATTTCAGGTGTCCTCTTCTTTTAGGAGGAATAGTGAAGGGGAAATCAACTTAGCTAGCTATCTAGTCAGTTTACCAGTCTGGGCTAA
>JAIUZE010041452.1:0-12486 GCA_022085475.1 Heliosperma pusillum | reverse complement strand
TCATTGGCCTTCTCAATTTGCCTTCTAACAATCTCATCTAGCTTTATCATCTGCTCCACTCTTTTCCTTGCATCAAAGTTTACTTCTTCCCTGGGAACAACAGATAAATTAAAAGGCATTAAATTGTTAACCCCGTAGACTACCTCAAAAGAATTGTGGCCTGTTGCTGATGATGGTGCTCTGTTGAATGCAAACTCTGCCTGAGCCAATTTCAGATCCCAGTCTTTCAAGGACTTGATCACTATACGCCTTAGTATCCTCCCCAATGTTTTGTTGGTCACCTCAGTCTGATCATCTCTCTGTGGGTGGTGAGAAATACTGAACAACAGTCTTGTATTCAAAAGCCTCCAAAGTGTCTTCCAGAAATAGCTCATGAACTTGGTTTCCTTGTCAAACACTATAGTCTTAGGCACCCCAAGTAACATCACTATCTCCCCCAGGTACAACTCTGCAACATTAGCATCATCTTCTATCTGCTTACAGGCTATGAAATGAGCCATTTTGTTGAAGATGTCTACAACAACCATAACAAAGTCCTTCCTTCTTTGTGTTCTTGGCAATGCTACAATCAAATCCATACTCACATCCTCCCAAGGTCTGTGACGGACTGACAGGGGTGTATAGGGACCTGCCTAGAAGGAACTCTTAGCCTGCTAGCAAACTCCAGATCTTCTAAGCACAATCTTCACTTCCCCCCATCATTTTAGGCCAATAGAATTGGTCCTGCAGGATATCTCGTGTCTTTTGGACACCAAAGTGACCTCTCAAGCCACTAGCATGTACTTCTTTGATCAACAAATTTTTATAAGAACCCATTAGAAAACACAACTTGTTCCCTTTGAATAAGAACCCTCTCTGCAGACTGTAGGGTGAATGTTTTACCCTTGTTCCTTCCTTCCGAGCTAACCAGTCTTCATAGAAGTCATGGTCATCTTTGTATAGTTCCTTCATGAATTCAAACCCTAGGACCTTCTTTTCCATGGTTGAAAGCAATGTATACCTCCTAGACAAAGCATCTGCAACAATGTTCTACTTGCCTTGCTTGTACTTGATTGAGAATGTAAAGGATTGAATAAATTCAACCCACTTGGCATGTCTATGATTCAGTTTGTGCTGGCCACTTATATACTTCAAGGTCTCATGATCTGAATGCAATATAAAAGGCTTGGGCTTCAAATGATGGCTCAAATGCATGAGAGCTATGACAAGGGCATAAATTTCCTTATCATAGGTTAAATAGCTTAGCTTTGCCCCACTTAACTTTCATTGAAATAGCATACTGGCTTCCTCTCCTGAATTAGGACAGCTCCAATTCCTACCCCACTTTCATCACACTCTACTTCAAATAGGCAGTTAGGCAGCCTGAGAACAAGTGCATCACTCAGAAGCTTCTTGATGTGTCTGAAGGCTTGCAGATCACTCTCAGTTCTTTTAAACTCCCCCTTCTTCATGCATTCACTGATGGGAGCAGCAATAGCACTAAAGTTTTTGATGAATCTTCGGTAAAATTAAGCTAGGCCATGAAAGCCTCTAACTTCTGTGATGTTCTTAGGGATTGCCAAGACTAAACAGCAGCAACCTTGTCTTGATCCATAGATATCCCACTTCCTTATACCACATACCCCAAGAATTTAACCTCCTATGTCATGAATGTACATTTCTCCAGCTTCCCAAACAGCTCGCATTGTATTAAAATCTCAAAGACTGATTCAAGGTGCCTCAAGTGATCTTACTGATTTTTGTTGTAAACGAGTATGTCATCAAAATAAACAACCACAAACTTGCCTAAACATGGCCTTAGTACTTCTGTCATTAGTCTCATAAAAGCACTAGGTGCATTTGATAGTCCAAATGGCATAACAAGCCATTAATAGAGCCCATGCTTTGTTTTGAAGGGCACTCTTCCATTCATCACCATCCCTGATTCTCACCTGAAGAGGTCTATCTTTGAGAAGACTCTGGGCCCACTCAATTCATCTAACATATCATCCAGTCTAGGTATGGGAAACCTGTATTTGACTGTGATATTGTTTATAGCTTTGCTATCTATGCACATTCTCCAAGTGCCATCTTTCTTGGGCACTAGTAGAGCAAGCACTGCACAAAGGCTCAAATATTCTCTTACAAACCCTTTGCTCATCAAATCATCAATTTGACTCTACAGCTCCTGAGTTTCCTTAGGGTCACACCTATATGCTGGCCTGTTAGGGAGTATAAATCCTGGTACGAGGTCAATCTGATGCTCAATCCCTCTCAAGGGAGGAAGGCCACTAAGCAGCTCTTCAAGGAACGCATCCTTGAACTGGCTTATCAATGGTTCAACTTATGCAGGAACTTCAGTTTGCTTACCCTCATGAATCTCCCTTGATAGCAAGACTAGCACATGTTGTTCCTCCTTAAACTCCTTCACCATAGCTGTCTCAGACAGAAATAAGACTCCACTAATATCCTCAGTCATGTTAGGACTCCCATAGTTCTTATGGTTTGGTGGTAGGGGAGTTAGGGTGATCTTCTTGCTTCCCTGCTTGAAGGTATATGTATTACTCCTTCCCTGATGCACTGAGCTCTTATCAAACTCCCATAGTATGCCTAAGAGTAGATCGCATGAATCCATTGGCATTACATCACAGAGAACCTCATCCTTGTATACCTTCCCAATTGAAAAAAAACCAAACATTGCTTGTCTACCCTGACTTCATCTCCCTTGTTTAACCATCTCAGCTTGTAGGGTTGTTGATGGGGCTGAGTGCTCAAGTTGAGATTGCTTACCATAGTAACACATGCTACATTGGTGCAGCTCCTTCCATCAATAATTAAGTTACACACCCTCCCTTGGATAGTACATCTACTTCTGAAGATGAGTGACTTGTGGTCCTCTTCTAGCGGTGTCTGTTGGGAGTGCATAACTCTCCACAACATCAAGGTATGACCTGTGTTAGGGTCTGCTAGGACCATGGCTTGGTCTGACTGTTCGTCAAGGAGCTCCTCTTCCTCCAGAGCCTCCTCCTCCTCATACTCCACTAACCTTTCCTTCTCCCATGTTTCCACTTCCATAATAGTCAGTGTTTTTCTTGAGGGTCAGTCTTTTCTGAAATGGCTATAGCCTTGGAATTGGAAACACTTGACCCTATTCTCAGTCATGGTGGTGTTGGATTTCTCCCCCATGATGCCCTTCCCTTTATCCAAGGTGGGAGGGGGTGTTGTTTTGGGTGTTTCAGTGATCCTAATGGCACTATAAGCTCTGGTTTGAAATGGCTTGAAAGGTTTGGATGTAGCAGGTTTAACCATCCCATTTTTCTAAATTCTTAGAGACAGGTTAACAACATCATCATAAGACCAGAGGGGTTGCATTCTGACCTTAGCAGCAATGTTTTTGTCTAGTCCCTATAGGAACCTAGCAATTCTATGTTCTGGTTTTTTATTTACCTCACACTGTAGTGTTAACTGCTCAAAGTCTCTCTGGTAGGCCTCAACATGTCTCTCTTCTTGCTTAAGTTTAGACAGTTTAATAAACAAGTCTTGGGTATAGTCCTTGGTGAAAAACTTACTCAACATTTTCTTCTTAAGTTTGGACCAAGATCTAAGAGGTTATTTTTCTTCTTTAAGTCTTTGATGTTTCAGGATATCAACCCACAAAGAAGCATAGCCTTTTAACTTTAAAACAACAACCTTAAATGACTTAACATCATTATAGCCTTTATACTCAAAGACCTTCTCAATGTCCCTAATCCATTTTAGTAAGTCATCAGGATTTAAACTACTAGTGAGCTCAGGAAGTCTACCTTTAGGTGCTTGTCTGTGTGTCTTTGGATGGAAGCCCTGCTCTTGGTGGAATCATTTGAGTCAGGATGCTCATCCTCATCTGGTGGTCTCCCTCTGCCTCCTGGTGGTTCCAAGCCTCTCCCAATAACTCTTCCTCTGCTTCCAGCAGCAAACAAGAGGTGGTTTCCTACGAGTTTATCCAGGCTCCTAGTTAGAACAGTAACAACTTCAGCTAGCTCATCCATCCTTGTTTCCATACGAGCAAATCTCTGTTCACTCATTAGGTTGTTTTTTTGTTTTTAAAGTAGTTACGAAAAAATGAACTCACAAATTTTCTCAACCAAAGCTCTGATAACCAATTTGCAGTGTAAACTCACACGGAATGCAACAATGCAATCCTGCGTTCGGACTATCCTTAAAATTAGTAAATGACGGAGTCAGTTTATGAAACTTTGCAAGAATGATCTTAAGAGTGTTAGGAAGGACTTTTTATAGTTTCAAGAATTATATAATTGATTTGCTATTTTTCCTGAAAATGAATACTCTAACTGATAGTACTTGGGGCTGTTTGAGACAGACTGAAACAAACATGAAATGGACAAGGATATAACTATGTTATTGACTCCCACAGCTCAATACAGGAAGACAACTAAATAGTTTAACAAGTTTAAAACTCAAACCCACAGATAACCACAGGATAAGAGATTTAGACTGAACAACACAACTAATACAGCTCACAGACAATGCACAAAACTGAACTAGCAAGTTCTACTCTATTAACCACAGTTTAAGCACAGGTTAATAACTAGGCATGGTTCAAACTACAGACAATGCACAAGTTTAAGAGGTTGAGAATTTATTCCCAAAGGTTTTTGTTTTCATTCAAGCTTATTCTCCTTGGTTACATTCAAACAACCTGTCATATAGGCATTACAAAAGGTTGTGGACCTTAGGATTTAAATCTCATCCATGGGCCAATAATAACTCACAAATACTAACTTAACTACTTGAAAAAGTCTCCTAATGAGGACTAGCTTAACATCTCTCAAGGACAGACTATAAAGTAGAAAAGAAACAGGTTGATCAAAAGTAGGAAAAGTGATTTTGTAGTTTTCCTGAAATGGAAAATCTCCAGTTTGTCTTCATATCTGATTGCCTGGTTGCTTTGCTTGTTCTTGGGACTCGTCAAGGCTTTATTTGTGATCATATAAGCCTCCCTCAACAGGTTGACAACTATCTAAACAAAAGAAGAGCCTCAAGTGGATTTAATTTGGACAATTCACCTTGTTGGACTCATTCTGGACTTGAACTTGAATGGCATTTCTCATGGACTTGTGCTAGACCTTTAAAAACTTATTCTAGAAAATTTTGTAGTTCATAGGGTGGCCTTAACAGTGGGCCATGGTGGGCGTTGGTGGCTTGGTGTGGTGTATCTCTTAGCAGGTTGAAAGATGACTGGTGCAGACTGATCATCATTCTGATGGACTGTGTTTTGGACACTGGCATGAGATAGGGCTTGGTCAGTGGTCTGGCTAAGCTTGGCTTGGCCTTGGCTTGTGTTAGCCTGACCCTGGCTTGGCTTGGCTGTGGCTAGGCTTGGCTTGGTCATGGCTTATGGCTCTTGTGGCTCGAGTTGTGGCTTGTCTGTCTTGCCTTGGCGGGATCATGGACTGGCCATAAGGACCCTCTGGGTTAGCTCCTGCTGCAGGATTACTCATTCATGATTGAATAAAACACATCTATCACCATATTAAGGTGATTTATATTAGTCATCGATGATGTATGGATGCAATAATAAGTTTATAATGATAATGACAATGGTAGAAAGTGATAATAACAATAGTAGAAGAAGAACTTTAGATTGTAACACAAACTAAAGTCTATATGATTGAATTTCAATAAGAACTGAATAAATACTAATAAAGGAAAGAAATGTTACTTGAATAAGGGATTATTAGAATAGAGTATGATCATCCAAGGACACTAATGTAAGTATCACAAACAAACAATCTTCTTCTTACAACCCTTCTACAAGATCAAAACTACTAGAATTTCACTAGAATAAAAGAGATGTTTAGAGATGAAAACTATGAGAGAACTAAGAGAGGATTGAGTTGAGAGATGTGTTTATTTATGCTGAGGGACTATCCTTATATAGGGCTTGAAAGACTTGTGAAATAAATACCCATCAATACACCTCATAAATTATGGGTAGTCCAAGCGAAAGGCGAGTAGATACTCACGTCCCCGATTGGGTTTAGGTGTCCTTGATCGGGGATGAAGGTTTCTAGGTGTAGTTGCTTCATCTTCCCTATTTCAGGCTTCCCCATGTATGCAAACCTGATATGGTATATGATAGCTTACTCCGGAAGATTTCTTTGAGTGCTTATCCTTGACTTTCGCTGACTTTCTTGTCCCCTACGGTATAGAGGATAGTGCTAAGGGATGTGGAGTCTCTTTACTTTGAGATCAAATTCTTTCTTCGGGATGACCCAATGTTACCATGCTACTATCATTTTGATCAAGACCTGCTTCTCGTAGCTCCGAGTGTCGAGATGAGAGCGAAAAAGGTAGTAAAAATCGCGTAAACCCGCTTTATTCCTATAAGACAAGACAAAGCACACAAAGCTACTACAACACGGGATTAGCTCACAAAACCACTATAAATAAAGGAAATAACATGTAAAAGCCGAGTTAAACGAGGGGATAAAATCGCACATATATCACACTTATCAAATTCCCTCAAGCTAAACCCTTACTTGTCCTCAAGCAAGCAAAAAAACATGAAGTTAAGGAAAAAAACAGCATTATTATACCATCAGAATGTCATTCCTAACATAAAGCCATGACTAGAACAATGACCCAAATCTCGAAACAACGTGGGCATAAGAATAACTCAAAACATGGTTGAGATTTACATAACGGCGTAGCATAAGGGAATTCAATTGAAACTTTTCAACTATTGCATAATCTCTTGACAAATGGACTCTCGCGGTATACTCAAGCTCTCTTTTAATGTGAAGGTCATTTATATGTATGTATGAATGAGACACTCACCTATCTACAACTCAAGATAATGTGCCCGCAGTCTTGTATAGTAAACAATCCAAAACACAAGTCAAGCAATCATGATAAGTAAGTTTAAGAAGCCAAAATGAGAAGAAAGTCATGGGAATTTTGGGGTGATAAGGTGGAAAAATGAGTATGCTTATATTGAGTTAATGTTAAGTTAGCAACAACCAAGTGTGCAAGAAAGCTCAATACGATCCCAAATCATACCTAAAAGATATCAATTAAAACCAAAAACAACATACTAACTTTGACAAAGTCTTGGAAAAATATCCCAACTGAGCACTCAAATACACCTAGCATATCTCTAACCTAACGAGGGTAGGCAAAAATTTATATGCAGTTAGTGAAATGTGTGAGAAAGGGTTTGAAAAGTTAGGCAATGGTTACAAAGTGAATAGCTTTTTGGTATTAACAAATCATGACTGCGATGCTTGTAAGAAATGGAGTGAGAACTATACTTATGCGTTTTGACGTAACACAAATCATAAGGAGAACTACCCATACCTAAGTGAGACTGGGTATGGATGCACCAGTCTTAGGAGGCTCTACCTTGCATGTTTATTTGGTTTACCAAATGTCGAGATCAAGTTTACTCATTTCAAGAATTCATCCCATACCTACTATGTCCAATACTTCCCTAACATGTAAAATACTATCAATACAAGTGGATCATTAGCTTGAAAGCAATAGTTAAAAATGTATTGTGATGGGATAATACTTACACAAAAATGAACAAAAATTATATATTGATAGTATTTTACATGTTAGGGAAGTATTGGACATAGTAGGTATGGGATGAATTCTTGAAATGAGTAAACTTGATCTTGACATTTGGCAAACCAAATAAACATGCAAGGGGGAAGGGAATTAGACTATACTTGTTAAATTTTTTTCCTTAGAACGAAAGGCGGGAAGGGCATTAGACAAAACATAAATAGTAGGACGACTTAGTAAGATTTGAAAGGCCTTTAGGGCCCGTTTTATGGTATAGTACTCATTCCAACAAGGAAGTACCATTTGGTCTAGACATTTATCAACTTCACTACCCTTTTTTGACCTATTATTATGCTAGTTTACATGTGAAATCCGCATCCCCTAAATTTTTCTTTATATTGTTATTCATCTTGTTATTTGTTTAACTTTACCAAACCAAACCTCAATCAATCGAACCGACCTTGATAGAATTCATCACCTGACAACTTATTTTGCAACTCCTGTCTCCCCGAGATAGACCCCTTACTTCCCTTACTGCATTCATTTGTTGTTAGCCTAGTCTAGGGTAAGTTATCTTTGATTTGGGTACGCCAAGACCCTGTCTAATTTTAGCGTCGTTGCCGAGGAGCACGATTTTGTTTCCTTTATTAGTTGTTGAGTTTTGTTTTGGTTTTACTTTTGTCTTAAGTGTCACTTGTTCAAGACCATTCTCACCGTTTCTTTGTAGTTTTAGTGTCCCCTCTTTTTCAGGTAATGTGATTATCTCAAGGGGGTTACATTGGCCTTACATAATAACAGTTGGACCCATATCCCCACAAGAAGAGCATGAACATTTATATGAATATCTCAACCGATTTTATGATTATGGGAATGATTCTATTTCTCTTGGACACGTCATTGATGAGGTTTACATGGGCCATGTCGTGCTTGGTTGTAAGACCTTTGAGACGCGTAATTTGACAATGTCCACGAGTAATGGAAGTCTCTACCAAATGCGCGGGAAGGAACTTTGGGATTCTTTGAATTTTATGGCTTCCCAATGTCTAAAGGAAGCTTGTCAACAAGATATATGTATATATGTAGCATCCGAGAGTGGCTTAGACGGATTCAGACTTGTTTGCAACAATATCTTCAAAAGAAAACGTGATGATATGTGTGACAACCCTCGCGAATGCGGAAATATAAAACATACAAGCATGTGAATTATATAGCGGAAATATGAAGTTTTTAAAACTTTTATACATGCAAGAAGAAGTATACGAGGAGTGTCAAATATTACAAACTAAAGTATGAAATACAACAAAGAGACGAAGTCTCTCAAAATATTATAAATGTCAAAGTGTTTAGCAAACTAGCTAAAATCGTCTAGAGGTGAAACTTCCAGGGACAACGCCCGCTAGCTCACACCCGAACCCAAAATATCAAGCAAAAAGCCATCCATGCAAGCAACCTGTTCATCCATGAAAAACATGAACGCCACAATCAGTGGGGAGTAACTCCGGGTTCTCCCAGCCATATCACATTAAACGTACATAAAAGGAAATACAAAAGTAGAAGCATGCATATATAGATATACATGTGAAATACGATAAGGATAGATAGGCAATTCAATATATAATGATAAGAGCATATGGAATACAAATCCGAATCCATCATGTTATACAAAGACTCGGGGAAGACACTCTTAGGCAACCGAATACGCTCACTAGGGCTTACATCTCACCGTTAGCGGTATAAGTTTGATAAGATTGAGACTCGACAAACAAACCATGCCAAGTCATGGTATGATCATGAATAATCAATCATGTAATCATCCATCCACACATAACAATACATTGACGACCTCTCTCACGGTAAATGAAACGCACTAGCACCGTGTACATGGCAAGTATGATTAAAAGGCATCCACGAGATAAGCATTTCCCTGAACGCATACACGATGACATTTCGTATATGTGGACTAATTTCCTCCTGGTAGGATGACGATAATAATACGGTTCCTAGTCTAAACTTGGCCAGACTCTCGGAATAAACGTGTTCCGATTCGACAAGCGATGACGTTTCGCATCCAAGACTCGGTTAATCATAGACGCCGAGTACCCGAAATTCGGTCGATAATTCACGAAAGAGGCGGAAAAGAGCTCAAGTCTCATAACAAGCGGTACGCTACATGCAAATAACACCACCTCGCAAGTACACAACATTTGACGGCCGGGTCGATCAACGCAATGCGTTCGCCTCCCAACAACGTCGTCGTATGCCCACTAACACATGCAATTAAGCAGTAGGATACCTCCCCGTTCCGACATTCCAGCCTTACGAACGTGGAGGTAGCCAAGGGAATGAGAGTACAAAGCACATAACAAAATAGTACTCAAACCGTAACATTTGTAAAAACCGACTCAAAGTGGGACATAGCAAAAACCGTCACAAAACATGCGATACAAGCGAATGAAATATCATATATTCAAAACATTAATATTATAAGTCACTACGTAAAATTATATGAAAAACGAATCATGCGAACTATTATAAATTACGAGTTTAGAAAGTATAAGGAAATATACTCAGCCGTGTTGCCGGCCGGTGAGAGGACCGGCGGCCGGTACCCCGGCTTGCGCTTCAAGCATAACACAAAATCTCATCAAAAATGCAGCGTGTTCCAGGCCGGTCAGGGGGCCGGCGGCCGGGCACCCGGCCAGGAGCACCACTACACACAAAAAGCAAGTTTTCCTACAGATGTGTTCCCAGCCGGTGGGCAGACCGGCGGCCGGTCACCCGGCTGGGAACCCCAGTCCATCCGTGAGCTTCTTAAAAAGTTCTATCATTTTCAATTCTCAAAATCTACTTCCATTAACTATCAATAATCAATAATCATCATAAAAAATCATCAACTAACAACCATCATTATCAATAATACAATTCCTAAGCTTACTAATCGTATTCTAAATACGAATTCTAACATAGAAAGCATGTAAAACACGTAAATGATATCGAGTAACCCTTCACCGTTACCTTTATGCGTCTTTACTCCGCGTCAAGGTCTTCTTCAATCAAGAAGTAGTCTTTGTCGGGATCTTGAAGGTCACCACCTACAAATAGTTAAATAAAGATGAATTTACTTCACCTTGAGAAAGACGGAAAGTTTGATAAGCGAGAAAGACGGTAATTTTATTATCAATACGGATAGAGGAAGATAAGAGGGGAAGAATAAGACGAACTTACGTGAATTTGAGCGAGAATTGAAAGAGTTATGACGATTCTAAGCTTGGATCAAAATGGAGGCAAGGTTTTGGTTGATTTCTTAGTGAGGAAGAAAGTTTGAGTTGTGTGAGAGTGAAATAGGTTAAAGGGAGTATGAGATGTGTAAGTGGAAAAGTCAAGAAAAAGTCAAAGACGGCTTAAGACGGAATTCACTTGAAATCTCGCGAAAAATCCAAATACGAACTCGGAAATTCTACATTCGACTCGGGAAATCAAATTCTAAATTAAAACTAAATTTCGCTGAAAAGCATCCGTAAAATATTTTTACTATAAAAATAGGGTACATTTGCGGGTGTTACAATCACCCCACCTTTTAAAAAGTTTCGCCCTCGAAACTTATGGGAAAGAAAGATACCTTACTCGAATAGACTCGGATATTTACTACGCATAGAAGCTTCCGTTTCCCAAGTCTCTTCTTCGACATTGGCACATCTCCACAAGATTTTCACTAAAGGAACCACCTTACTTCTCAACTTCTTATCCTTGCGATCTAGGATGCGGATCGGTTTCTCTTCAAAGGACAAATTCGATTCTAACTCGGGCATTTCCTTTTGAAAGACATGGCTTGGATCACTAACATACTTTCTCAATTGAGAAACATGGAATACAACATGAACCTTAGCCAAATTCGAGGGCAAATCCAACTTGTAAGCAACGGCACCAATCCTTTTCACAATATTAAGGGTCCAATGTATTTCGCGCTCAATTTACCCTTAACACCAAACCGTTTAACACCCTTCAATGGAGATACTTTCAAGAACACTTTATCTCCAACCTCAAATTCTAGCGGTCTTCTTCGGATATCGGCATAAGACTTTTGACGGTCTTGAGCGGCTTTCATTCTATCACAAATAACCTTCACATTATCAATGGTCTCAACAAGAACATCAGGGCCTAAGTCACGAACATCACTCAATTGATTCCAACATATAGGACTCCTACATTTTCTTCCATAAAGAGCTTCATAAGGAGCCATCTTGATCGATGCATGATAATTGTTGTTGTAAGAAAACTCCACCAACGGTAGACTCTTTTCCCAACTAGATTGGAAGTCGAGTGCACAAGCCCTAAGCAAGTCTTCTAAAGTCTGAATAGTCCTCTCGGTCTGACCATCGGTAGCGGCATGAAATGCGGTACTCATCAACAACTTACTACCCATGGCTTCTTGCAAAGCTTTCCAAAATCTCGAACAGAATCTCGGATCTCGGTCGGATATAATCTCCTTAGGAACTCCATGATATCTAACAATCTCATCAACATAGGCTTTCGCTAGTCGATCCAAACTCCAAGTTTCTTTGATCGGAATAAATCTAGCACACTTGGTTAAACGATCAACAACAACCCAAACGTCATCTTTACCTCCAACGCTCCTCGGCAAAGCCATAACAAAATCCATAGAAATAGATTCCCACTTCCATAGCGGAATATCCAAAGGTTGTAACAATCCACCGGTGAATAGAATAAGGGGAAAGGTGAGCTTCATCAAGAACTCGCTTTCTCAAATCAAGAGCATTAGGCACAAACAAACGGCCATGGAAACGAAGAACACCTTCATCATCAAAATTGAAATCTTTAGCTTTACCTTCAAGAAGCTTGGCTTGAATAGACTTGTAGGTAAGATCATCAACTTGGCTTTCGCGGATCTCACGGAGAAAAACAGGTTCAGCAGTCATA
>JAIUZE010041450.1:0-16001 GCA_022085475.1 Heliosperma pusillum | reverse complement strand
GGGCCAGCTTCCCGGCTAGGCACGACGGCCCGACCCGAAGCACGACCCTATACGACCCATTGTGAGGAGATAAACTTCGACATCGACATGGCCGGAGAGCGGCGTTTCCTCCAAATGAGTGAGCTCGAGAAGTTGAGACTTGATGCCTACGAAAGTTCGAAGATTTATAAAGATCAAACGAAGAAATGGCATGACGCCAAGTTGGTGAAGAAAGATATAAGCATTGGCAATCAAGTCCTACTCTACAATTTTAAGGTCAAATTGTTTCCGGGCAAACTAAGGTCAAGATGGTCGGGGCCCTTTAAGGTTGTTGATATATCGCCTCATGGCGCATTCGAGCTTTGGAGTGAAGAGGGTGGCAAGTTCAAGGTGAATGGTCATAGAGTGAAGCGATATTATGATGGAGATGTGAAAGGCACAGTTGAAAAACTCTTCCTTGGGGATCCTCTTCCCGAGGAAGAGTCTTGTTTGTAAACTCTTTTACTTTGATAGGTTTAGTAGAGTTCCTCAATAACCACCCGTTTTTGTATATAACATGCATTCTAAGAGTAATTGTAAGGATTTAGGATTACGTACTCGTGTATCATGGTCTTTGGAAGAAGTCTTTGGTGGGATTGAAACTATTGTCGTCGAGTTTAGTTTGAGACCGTGTCGTTGGGAAATGTTGATTGAGTCGAGATTGTTGGTGACTTTGGAAAATTTTCTAGTGAACAAGTAGGGGAGGAGAAGAAGGGAAGAGTGCACCAGGCCGGACATCCGGTAGCCGGTGTCCCAACCGGCCCAGAGCACATCAGAAGAAAAAAATTGCGAAGTGATGAAATTGAAGAGCAGGTGCTCTAGGCCGGGCAGCCGGCGGTCGGTGTGTCGACCGGCCCAGAGCACAACAGAGACGACATGTTCAAAAGCAAAAAAAAAAATTCGAGCAGTGCTCTAGGCCGGGCAACCGGCGGCCGGTGCCTTGGCCGGCCCGGAGCACATGATTACTGAAAAGGTTCGTAGGCAAAAAAATTTGACTTGTGTTCCAGGCCGGGCACCCGGCGGCCGGTGCCTAGCCCGACCCAGAACACATCAGACCCATTAAACACGCACGACGGCTATCATTTTGACTCTTCTTCTTTGATTTTTTCTTTCTTTCTCCTTCTTTCTATAAACCCCACAAAAACTTCCCCAAACTCGCCACAAACTCCTCTAAATCTCCTTTAAACCTCACTAACAACCCACTACACTCCACAAAATCTTCCCCCAAATCAAAACCCTCAATTTTTTCCCCAATTTTTTTCCCAATTTGAATTGATTTTTGCTCAAATTCACCATGTCTCAACAACAACCCAAAAAGAGGACTAGGGCTCAACTTGAGGCGGAATTAGAAGCAAGACTTCAACAAGTGATTGAAGGAATGGGTCCGGATGAAGATTTTCCGGATGTTGTCTTCAATAGTGAGGTGGCTAGAGGTAAGTTCCAATGTTTTAAACGCCGTCACCTTCCCCATTCCCGATTTATTTGTAGAAATTCTATGAGAAATTTTGGCCTTGATACCGTGACCTTAGAACTCTTTAAAGGTTTAGGGATGGGAGAGCTTTACGGGCAACACTTTCGCACTTATCCCCGTCTTACATGGGAATTTTTGAGTTCATTTAGTCATGAAAAGGACCGTAATACGGGCATGGTCAAGTTAGTTACTTTCAGCCTTCTTAATGTTGCTTTTACCATCCCTTTGGAGAAATTTTGTAAGATTTTGGGTGTCAAGTTTCACAAAACTTACAAGGTCCCGGATAATTTTAACTTGAATGATGTATGGACCGCGATTTCGGGGATGAGATTTGAGAAAGGGGCTAAGAAACCGGCAAATGCTTGTCACACCGCTCCTATTTGAATTTGGCATAGATTCATGGGGTGGACCTTGTTTGGGCGGGAAGAGTGCCATAAATTCCGGTCCGATGAGCTTTCAATTTTAGCGGCTTACTTGTTTCAGAAGCCGAATAAGTTTGGGGTAAACATTGGCCACCACGTTGCTCTTCATTTCCAAAAATTGTCAAATGATCATTTTAGCCCAACCGGGATTCACATTGGGGGAATTGTCACAAAAATTGCCAATGCGCTTTGCAAGAATGCTTTTGATGAGAGGAAATTGAAGTGTTTGAAGGGGAGTTCTTTATTGACGGAGGAGTACATAACAACAAAACTTGAATGGGTCGTGAGGCGCGCTGAAGACGGGAAATTATATTGGCAGGTTCGAGGGAGTAACTCAATTCCACTCCCAAACAGTGAGGCTATGAGGGTTGTACCCGATAGTGAGCATTAGCTCCTCCCCTTAGAAGAAGAGAACCCTCAAGAACCACTTGAAGAGAACCCTCAAGACCCAATAGCTCCCATCACCGCTTTTAGGCGAGATCCTACTATTCCCGTCACCACTTATAGGCGAGAACAACGAGGCCCAACTCCTACCTCTTTGCCTTATGTGAACCCCTCCTTTATCCATCTTCCTCATTCTTCCCAACCCGAGAGATCCTCTTCTACCACTCCTAGCTACCCACCTTTAGATCCGTCCTTGATTAAATTCATGGCCGATATGACTTTGGCCTCCGAGGCGGCGGCTAAGGATAGAGAGACGGCGGCTAAGGAGAGAGAGGAGGAAGCTAGGGAGAGAGCGATCTTGTCCCAAAAGATGGATCATATGTACTATGCCTTGGCACTTGGCCAATACCCTTCCTATGATAATTGGTGAAGGGAGGGGTATAGGGAGCCCACTGGCCCGCATCCATCTTATTTCATGTGGCCCGAGGGTGGATATGATCAGGGCTCGAGGGTGTTTGGGGACTTTAATGTCCATCATGATTACTACTCTTCGCCGGTCTTTGCTCAACCGGCACTTGATGATGAGGAGGCAGATCCCGAGACGGCGGCCCAAAATGCCGAGTGGTTCGATAGGATGGGGCCTAGGTTTGAGATCTTGGATGGTACCGGCTCAGGTTCGGAAGCCGGGGGTGTACACCCACCGATTTTAGTGGCTCCTATGAGACGGGACACCAAGGACACCCATGAGTATGATCCCTTAAATCCAAATCTTCATCATGTTTATATTTTTGTATGCATTTAGATACTTGTAATATATTCTAGATTAGTTATCCATTTAGTTGCATTCATTTAGGCTTGCATTAGAATTTAATTTTGTAAAATATCGTCACATGTTCAGTCTTGCGTCCATATAGTGTAGTTTGGATTGTATTTCTTTTGAGCATTTAGTCTAGAATCATGCATTTGCATTTTATTCGACAAAACACACAAAAAAAAAAGAAATAGAAAACTTCCCAAAATACCAAAAATATGTTATTTGTTTTGAATTCACCCCTCACACTAGGTAAATACTTAAGTGTGGGGAGTGAATTCCCAAAAAAAAAAAAAAGCGCCAAAAACATGTTTTATTTTTTCTTTTTACCCCCTTTTCATAATTGAGTCACTTACTCGAGGACGAGTAAGACTTAAGTGTGGGGAGGGTTTCATTTCTTTTGTATATATCGTTGATATTTGAAAAAATCGAAAAATGCCTAAAAATCGAAAAATTTGAAAATTTTCCAAAAAAATATGTTTAAATTAGTTTGTATATATTTTTTTTGCACTAACTCTTTTGATAGGCAACTCACATGGAGCATTAGAAAAGACGCGCTATGTGATATCTTCTCTAACCCTTTCTCTTTTTCTTGTATATATAGTGTAGAAGAAGAACGAGATTCTATGCTTTGGCGCTCCCTTTGGGAGCCGGATTGGTTGATGATGTGGTGTTGTTTGTTGCTAGGGTTAGTAATTAACTTGCATTTAGTGTAAAACTTGTATATAGTTCGTTCATTTGCATTTCACATAGATTGTACATACATGTTTAGAGCACGCATGCGTTTGCATTGTTTTGTAAATATAGTCTTGGAGCCTAGATGGAGGAGTCATGTTGACAATGATATTAATGTCGAACCCCTTTGCCAACCCTCTTTTGACAGCTTGTGCCTCATTTACATCACTTGTTAGTAGGTTTTGCTTGCAAAACCGGGAAGTCTAGCTTAGTGACCGAGTGTGGACTACCTTGTGAGGCCATTTTGGGCCCTAGACCCTACCAAATCCGACATTGGCTACTAAAATGTGAGGTTAGAGCCTCAAGTGCCCGGCTTATCAAACCGGTCCCGCATAGGATTGAGAGTAGCTCCTTACGTGGCATGTTACATCTTTTACGATGAAGTGTGGTGCTCTTGACATGGTTTGTTAAAGAAATGTTGATGTGCAATGTTTTGAGTCAATTTGTTCAAATAAATAGCCTTACATAGCCAAATAAGCTTTATCTTATGCCCCCGCATCGATTTCCCTTTTTTTTGTAACCCAATTTGAGCCTTAGCCTTGTCTTTTGCTTAGCTATCAAACATCTACATCCCAAAAACATCTCACCAAGAGTAGCAAGTCATGTAGATTGTTTTGATCGATGAATTTGGGTGGGTTAATTGATTGGAAAACATTTTGTTGAGTTAGTTTGGTTGGATATTTTGAGGAAGTTTAGATGTTAATAAGGTATTTTAAGAGTTTGTAATGGAAAAGAAAATAGAAAAGAGCAAAAACAAAAAGGGAAAAAATGAGAAAGAAAAAAAAAATCAAATACAAAAGAGAAAAATGAAGTGGAAAACAAAATAGAATAGAGATTTAGTTTGGTGAAATAAAGGGTTGAGTAAGTTGTTTTTGGATCCAAGTTTCGAATTTTTAATCATGAGAAGGTTTTTGTTGGCAATCAAAGGCAAATTTTTGATGGATCCTTACTTTTCGTTTTGGGGTATTATTGGTGGTTTGGTTGGGATGTGACTTTATACTCTTTCGAGCTCCACGTCTCCTAAAATCGGTGCTTGCACCAACCCCTTTCTCACCCTCTACCTAAGCCCCATTACAACCCTATTTGACTCGTATTTGTGCATCATGTATCATTTCTTAGACGGACAAGTTGGCGGGAGCACCACGTTTATAGCGGGCATGCCTCGCAAGTCGACCTAGGAGAGTGATTTTGGCTACTTTGTACAAAAAAAAATCACCCGTTCTTTCATTGAGTGTCGAGTGAAAACCGTAAGAGTCGGTCTTGGTGTCCTTGTCGGGTCGAAGGCTCGATATTGAGCCGAATCTCGTGTAGCCTTGTAAATCTTGGGTGTAAAGCCTAACGCTTCCCCTTTGCCCGCCTAGAATCCGTTTCTAGGCGCCGTGACTGTTTTTGTTGGTCATTTTGGGTTTGATTTAGAGGTTTGGCATAACGGTGAAACTATGAGTCGACATCCTCCACCAAAGCTCCTATGTGCTAATTTCTAAAACCCGCTTAGATGAGGAAAGCGGTTTAACTCTTCGTGGTGCATCATATGTGTTGATTTATGCTTTATTGTTGGGTGTGTCAAAAAATTTTTGCAATCCCCTACTTGCCTTACAAGGAGGTACTCTACCTCATGAGTATCTCGTTGTGAGTTAAAGGGACGGAGGAGGCCCGTTAACTACTGCCTACCATCAGATATTATTAGTAGTTTAGGTAGTAGCATTAGTGTTAGTGTAGTGTTGAATAAGGGTACATATGGGTCTCGAATCTTGTTTACTTACTCGAGGACGAGTAAGTCTTAAGTGTGGGGAATTTTGATAAGCATTTAATTAGTTACATTTTTCCTCTCATTTTCGTCCCCATTTTGGTCCGTTTATACGAATATGCGTGTCTTTAATTGCATCTTGCTTCCCGATTTCCCGTGCTATGAATGTCGATCTCATTTTGCAGGAATTAAGACGGAAATGAAGAAATCGGAGCATAAAGGCCTTGCATGAGTCGGGATTTGGAGATGAGAAGAAAAAATGAAGAGAGAGCCCTCAGGTGGCGCAGGCCGGCCACCCGGCTCAGACAACACCCCCCACAAAGAAAGGGAAAAATAGGAAGAAGAAATTGGCCTGGTAGCGCCGGCCGGGCACCCAGCGGCCGGCCTACCATCCGGCCTGCGCAACATCAGACTAAAATGAAATAAAGCTTGAAGAGTCGTCTGATGTGCTCCAGGCCGGTCAGGAGGCCGGCGGCCGGGCACCCGGTCAGGAACACAATCCCGCATTTCCACCTTGCTCTTCTATTTTCTTTCTTAATTTTGAGACACCTATATATACCCTCTCCCTAATTTTTTTAGAGAGCTTTTATCAACTCTTAGCACAAAACCCTAGAATATTTGTAATCTTTAATACTCACTAATTACTTTCTTAATCATTCTTTAATTAAGCTTATTTTCAAAATTAAGTCACTAGATCTAGTCTCTCTTAGAAAAACTATCATAGTCTTGGGTTTGTATTGAAGATTTGGGTGAAGACATTCTCCTTATTCCTTAATACAAGTATTGTTGGTATAAATTCTTCACCTTTTAGTTGTTTATGCAATTTATTTCATTTCTAGTTAATTATTTGTCATTTGATTGTTAGAATTCTTCCTTTCTAAAGTATGATGTTCATCTCCTTATTCTTATTGTCTAGTTGCTTGCTTTCGTTCAATATGAGTGAGTGATTCCCTCTAGGGTTTAGGGGGAGCCTAAGGGAGGATTATGTGGCAGAACTGGTTGAGTAATTAGTAGACTCATGGTGATAATTAGAGTATTACCCATATGCACACTAGGTGTTCGATGAATTGTGTAAACGAAAGTTACACACTCTATTGAGTATTGTTTGATTATCTCTTAAGCGACGGTGGTAGAGATGGTTAGACTAGTGTTTATATGAGTAATTTGAGACAAATACGATAGCTTTGTTGAAGATTATTAATTGTTGAGACATTAACATTTAATTCTACTCAAACTTATTACCCACTTGCTAATTACTTGACTAACCCATTGATCCCCCTAAGGTGAACCCTTTACCTTAGTTTTTCATAAATTGTTTTTAACCTTATCATTTTAGCAATTTGTTGCATTTAGTAGTTCGTAGTTAATCTTCTCATTCAACTCTTGTTAGGCTAAAATAGGACGTGATCAAACTTGTAGTTGACCCCTCCATCCTCGTGGATTCGAACCCTATATACTACTTATATCGGGTTTATTTTTTATGTGTGAATTGACGACAAAACCACTCATCATCATGAGGACTACTACAAACCAAGCTAATCGGGTAAACTAGTCAGGGGTGAAATACTCGAAGTCTAAAGGCACAGTCTCTGACTATAAATAGCTCATAAAATTACTCTTTAGAGGACTTTAACTTGAAACCTTTGAAAACGTCATCCAAATTTTAACCACTAAACCACGTATTTATTGATGGCCCCATTGTTTTTTGATGAGTACAGTTTGGGAACCATCCGTATTTAATATGAGTCACACTCCACATTGATGCGGGCTGACCGTGTGTCCATGCACCATACATGCACCATGCCTATAAAAGGAGTCTTAAAATTGCCATAACAAAACACATACAATAATAAAAAAAATAATTGCGTAGCTAATATGAAGGTAGTTAATATGGTGGTTTTGTTGGCTATAATGATGTTAGCCACCACAATCAAACCCATTACTGGTGTTCGCCAATTTAATCCCTTCTCAAACAAAATGATGAATAATGTCCAACACGTTAATGGCGTTTGCCAATCTAATCCCCTCTTAAACATAATGCTCAATGATGCCTACATTATCAACGCCTCCCGTAACTGCAAGGATAGTGGTGAAATGTGCCAGGGTACCAAAGAATGTTGTGGATCTTGTGAATGCGATAGTTTATCTCGTATAAAACCCTGGACGGAGTGCATGCGCACTGGTTGGTCGTTCAGTTCTAGTTGCTGAAATGTTGAATGCGAATCACTTTGGTGCAACTGCATGCTTAAAATAAAGGATTATTTCATAGAAATACTCTGAACTATGGTACCCCAACTCAAAATACTCTAACCTTTGTTTTAACTACCAATATACCCTACTATTACCCACTTTCTCTTATAATGCTATTGTGTGACTGGTGACCTGATAAGCAGGTCACCTTATGTTTTAAACACATACCTACATAAGACATTAAAACTCCCCTTCTCTCTTTTTATTTTCACTTTCCCTGTCTTCTCTTTCCATCTTCAACTCTTTCCTCCGTCAGAAGCTTCCTCTTTACGCCATTGTTGTTCATCTCCATTGATTCGACTTTGATGTCTGCTTAATTGTCTCATCTCTCATTTTCGCACAATGTCACAGGTAATATTACACTTCTCCTTTTATTTTAATTTAAACTGTGATTTATCTTTGATTACTTGGTAGTTTTTAATGTCTGATTAATTGGTAGATTTTTATGTTTAATTGATTGATTCCGTCCTATTTTGCAGGGTTTAATTGATTTTTGGGGGTTGTTTGGTTTAATTTGTGCAAATTAATTTCTTATTTAATTTATAACCCTAATTTATTTGCTGCGACTTTGGTGTTAAAATAATTAACCTTATATGCATGTTATCAACTAGGGTGATAAATTAGTTGCTGTCACATTAAAGTTGTGGCATGGAAGGATCTTTGAGAGGGATGATCAATCATTAGTATATATGGGTAGGAGTTTTAGGACAGTTGTTGTTGATCCAGATGAGATGGGATGGTTTACCTTGGTTAAAGAAGCTGAAAAATGTGGTTTTAAGAGGGATGTAGATGGTATATTATTCATGAATCCAGGTGAGGGATTGAGGAGAGCTTTTGATGATAAGGATGTACAAATTATATGTACTGTGGCTTGAGTACATAGAGTAGTTGAATGTTACATTGTACCTGAGATTGATGTGGGTCAGTTAATGGTTTGGATAGAGGATGGTGGTAGTGGTAGTGTAGTTACTAAAGTCTTCTAAATTGCTACCTAGGAAAAAAATTGATGTCAAAAGTGGGAGTGTAGTTACTTTTGAAAAGGCGGGACCACCTGAGTCATCTCTTTCATTTATAACCCAAAAGATGGCATCTCACCTACTTTTAAATCACCTAAACCAACTGCCAAAAAAAACCTAAAAACATCCTTTAAATCTCCCCAAAAATATTCTAATACATCCTTTGTTGTTATTAGAACCTCACCCAAATTTTCTTCTAATAATACTATCCCTCAAAAATCAACTGAAAATACAAATGTTGAAGATTTACCACCTCCAAAGACTGGTAAAGTGGTAACTGTTGGAACCTCTTTTGACTTCAATGGCCTTAGAATAGCAGATCTGTTGAATGATTATGAAGAAAGAGCTGATGAAGCCTCTTTAAATTGTGTTGAGGGCTATTATAATTTCTCTGAGGGTGAAAAAGAGTATCCAATTTATGATCCTGAAGGGGATGCAGAGGATATTGATGAAGATGAAGATGATGCCAGTGTGACAGAATCTGAGCAGGAAGACAAAGGGATTGATGATTTGATTGATGGTGGAGATGAGGATTAATATGAGCTACAAGAAGCAAGACTGAAACAGAAGGCATGGAATGCAAGTGCCCTCAAGATTGCTCACCAGCTAGAACTTGAAGCAGCAGCTGGTAAGCTCACTGGCCAAGATAGTTTAAATATACCTAGCACTTCAAAGGTAGTTAATGTACACCTTGGTGATTATGATGATAGTGGAGACGAGGAGGACACTCCTGGGGAGAGTGTTGAGGAGGGTGTGCCTGGTAAAAGGAAGAGATCTAGTGCGCCTGTTGTTGATGAAATATATAACTTCTCTAAGCTAAAATGGTGTATAAGTATTAGATTCTCTAACCCATAATTGCTTAAAGAAGCTGTGACAAGGTATGCAGTTGCCCAAGGTAAGGATTTGACTTTTGATATAAGTGATAAAGCAAGGAGTAGAAAGCTTAGAGTTAGATGTAAACAAGGTTGTCCATTCAAGTTATATGGGAGTTGGGACAACAAGTCAACATCTTTTCTTGTAAAGACAGTAGATCATTAACACACTTGTCATAGGACAATGGACAGTAACAGACAACTGAAATCGACTTGGGTAGATAAACAATTTCTTGAAGTTTTTAAAGCAAAGTCACATTGGCCGGCCAAAGACATAATAGAAACTGTGAGGAGAGTATACAAGGTTTTAATTAAGAAAAGCTTTTCTTACAAGGCCAAGTATTATGCTCATAAACTCCTCCACGGTTCAATGAAATAGCATTAAATTACAGTAGAACTGATAGCTACATAGCAGCACTTCAACGAGAAAATCCAACTAGTGTCTTCACCATGTATACCAATCCTAATGTAAGATCAAACCCTGCAACTTTTCAGAGGTTTTTTGTCTGTTTTGACGCTCTAAAACAAGGTTGGCTACTAGGATGTAGAAAAGTACGTTGTGTTGATGCCTGTTTTCTGAAGACTTTTCTTGGGGGACAGTTAATATCTGCTATTGGTAGCCTGGTAGGGATGAGAATGAACATATGTTCCCTCTAGCATGGGCAGTTTTAGAAGGGGAAAATAATGAAAGTTATGAGTGATTTTTCCAACAACTTAAAACCATCTTGAGAGAAATAGATGGAGATGAGTGGACCATTATTTCTGATCAGCATCAAGTATGTTATTATTTACTCTTTCAATAATGTAAATAGTTTTGCTAATTTCATCATCTTTCAATACTGTTATATTTTTGCTAATTTATTCGTCCAATACAGAGTATATTGACAATGGTTGCTAAAGAGTTCCCCAAGGCTGAACATTGGCAATGTGCAAGGCATATTTTTGCTAATTGGCACAAGACCTATAGAGGGGATGAGATGAAACTTATGTTCTGGAATTGTGCCAAGGTCTATAATGAGGCATATTTTAATGAAGCTCTTAGAGAAGTTGACCATAAGACTGCTGAAGCCTTCATAGCATGTAGACCAACCCTTTCTTGTAGGGCATTCATCCAAACACACACTAAAAACGATGTCATAGTTAGCAATATGGCAGAAACCTTTATAGCCTACATAGTTGATGCTAGATCAAAACATGTCATTTACATGCTGGAAGAGATCAGGTCTTTATTGATGCAGAGAATAATGGAGAAAAAAACAGAAATGGAGGCATCATCTGATGTTGTTTGTCCTAGAGTGCAAGTGAGGCTTGAGGAGGAGAAGCACAGAGTTGCTGCATGTTTTGTTTTACCTTCCAAACCTACTCTTTTCCAAGTAACCTATGGGATAGAAAACTTGTCTGTGGACTTGGAAGCAAGGACATGTACCTGTAGGAAATGAGATTTAACAGGTATACAATGTTTCCATGTTGTGGCAGCTATCTTTGAGAAACATGGTCATGCTGAAAACTATGTGCATGACATGTATAAAAGGGAAGCTTATCTATAAAGTTATAATCTGTCTATTAGTCCTTGTTCTGGCCAGAGACATTGGCCAAAAGTAGACTTGCCCCTTAACCCCCCTCCAATTAAGGTAGGACCTGGTAGGCCTAGGAGAAAAAAGAAGAAGGGATCCTTTTGAGAATCCTAAAAAAACCAGGTAAGTTGACTAAGCATGGAATTGAGATGTCATGCTCTGTTTGCAAGTCAAAATCACAGAATAAAACAAAGTGTCCTGAAAAGGACAACCAACCACCATCCCCCTCCAAAGAGACCAATGAGAAGGCCTAGGAAATCAGCTAGGGTGGAGGTTAATGAGGTGCAACAAACAGCCACTGAGGGACACCATGAAGCAATAGCACAACCAACAATATTTGGTAGAGAAGGGAGAGTGATAAGGACTGGTAGAGGTGGTGGCAGAGGTGATGTCAGAGGAGGAAGGGCTGACAGAGGTGGGAGAGGAGGAAGAACTGGCAGGTGGAATTGGATGTTATGTATTATGATTCTAATTTACAGGTTCTTATAGCTAAAGTGGAATGTATTGCAGGCACCACAAGGAGTTGGAGTACTTATTGATGAGCAAGGAAACGCATACACAAATGTAAGATTTGTTACTGAAATTCCTGTTCATTACTTAGTGACATTCATGTTCATCAAATACATAGCATTCCAGTTTATGAGGAAATTCTTGTTCATTACTTAGTGACATTCATGTTACTGAATTTCTTGGCAGGTTGTGGGCAGTACTACTGGTCCAAGGAGAAATATGGAGGGAGAGTCTACTCAACAATCAGTGAATCGATAGAAGAGGAAATCAGAGAAGTTTTAGGAATGTCATTAGACTAGTTTTGTGAGGCTATGTAATAGACAATATTTGAAAACAATCATGGCAGACTATGTAATCAGAAACAATCAAGTTTTAGGAATGTAATAGACATATGTAATCAGACAAAGTTCATTATTGCTTTGAAATATAACTGCATTCCTTCAATTACTTGTTCACTTACATTCTTATTTCATTACATTCAAGTCCTAAACATCCAACTAAAGGCAAATATAATCCAAGAAAATATCAAATCAAACATTACAATTTTCTCTCCTTTTGAATGCTTATCAACATCATTCTTTAACATCATCACCTCCAATCTCAATTTTTAATTCTTCATTATCATTTTCTTCTTCAATTTTTATTCATAATACTTGATTTCATTCTCAATTTTGCCAACCTCTTTCTTCATTGTCGGATTATTTGAGCTCATTTCCTCCTCCAAATGGAAAAACCCACATCCATTCTGCATTGTCATAAAAAACAATCAAACTTTTTCTTGTACAAATCTGACATTAAAGCAGCAAATTTCCAAAAGATAAACAAAATTAAATATGATGAAGATGCTAATGAAAATAACTTTCAAAAAAATTAAACTTACATGCCATAAGGAACAAGCATAAAACTTCTTCCCAACATGTGGGCATTTCTTCACCGTCCTCATAACTGCTTCAAGGTTATGCTTACAAAAAACGCCACTTGAACTTTTTGATCCGCATGAATATGATGAAGATGCTGATGAACGCTTCATTAGGATAACAATAGAGGAGCGAGAAAATTAAATAAGGGAGAGAGAGATACGTGCCTTAAAAATGGAAGAGAGAGAAACAAGTTTGATTTTTATTTTTCAGAGTAAGATAAGAAGATGAAGAAGGGGGAGGAAAGGACGGAATATGGTGTATAAATAAGAAAATATGGGCCCCACGTAAGTTAACCTGTTACAATAGGTTAACATTACACTGATTCTATTAAAAAAGAAAGCGGGTAACAGTAAGGTACATTGGTAGTTAAAACAAAGGTTAGAGTATTTTGAGTTGGGGCACCATATTTTAGAGTATTCTTATGAAAGAATCCTAAAATAAATTATGGTCTTATTACCATTATCATTATGCATGCATGCATGGTCTTTTCTTTTTTATTTATTTATATATCTATGTCCCAATTTTAGTTACTTGCGTGGAATAAATTATAGTCAAGTGATCGTGTTGCGTCTTTATCTAGTGCGTGTTATGGTGTTCAATATATATTATACGGAGTATTCACTAATAAAACACTAGATTCATACGGAGAATACTCAAAGGCTCAAAGCTCTTTTACTACCTTCTTTTAACAGTATAAGCTTTAGTTTTATTTTATTCCGTGTACGGTAAATAACGTGGCTCATTAGCTAGCTAAAATTGTATGTGATGAATCATGCATGAGTAGGGCCGCAAGGGTGTTCATTGGTCCAGGATCGAACCGGACCAAATTTTCTGGACTAAAGACCAAATAAGGCCTAAATGGTGGACCATGGACCAGACAATATTAATATTGGTCCGGTTCGGTTAAGTCGACAAAAACGCGTGGACCAGACCAGATTGAATGGACCAAATGAACCGAATTTGATTGTTATGGATATATTATAGTATTTAAAATTAGACCTCAAGAAGTTCGTAACGATCAAAATAAGCAACAGTATATTTTTAATAGGTTTAAGTACATAAATAAATACTCCTTCCACCCACCTATTTTCTTCTCACTTCCTTTTTCAAGGTCAAAGTTTGGTAAATACATTGAAAAATAAAAATTACTAATGCATGAAACTTAAATATATAATTTTTGGGAACAAAAAGTAATATGTGTCGGAAATCACGGTCAAAGTTCCGTCTTGGAGACTATGAAGAAACAAATGGGAAGAAAACAAGTGTGTGGAGGGAATATATCTTATAATATGTGTTAAGAAAGTAGGACATAAGTTCGGTCCATGGTCTGTTCCGCGGTCCATTTTGTTTGGCCCAAGACAAGACTCAAGACCAAATTAGAGTAAATTAGTGGATCGTGAACCAAACTAAACAAAATATGGGCCGGTTCGGTCTGGTCTTTGGTCCAAACCACCGAGTGAACCCCCTAGTCATTGATTGTGTACTTTTGTTGATTCAATTTCTTTACAAAAAATATTGAAGAGCCAGAGATTTTGAAATTTTTGAGATCATATTACTTAGAAAACGAGTAAACTACACAAGCAAGGAGGACCTCCGTTAAGTGTTTTTATCCCAGTCAGTTGCATTCAGTGTCGTTGATAGGATATATCGCACACCTATGCAAAGATAAATTTTCCTAGACACAAATTAATGTAGTACGAGGGGTCGAACACAAGGAGACGGGAATTTCGTTATGAAATGTTATGAATAGACTACTATCAAAGTCGGTTTAACGGTTAGTTTAGTGTGATGTTTAGCCAGATATGATGTAAATTAAATAATATTAAAAAAAGGCTAGAGGAGTCGGGTCACTCATTAAAATACGTAAATGCTCATGTTAAACATAGGAATTCTTAATATTGTTAATTGTTTAGGCTAAAGACACCTATCTCTCGATATTAGTGTCAACCTTAGGTCGAGTCCTAGAGAACTTTCGTTATAACTAGAGTCGTCCTACTACACATGCTTAGTCTAATCCGATTCCGTGCCTCTCGACTTATAGAATGAATTAACGAATTTAATCAATGCAATTGGCCAAATAACAAAGATTAACAAAACAATACAAGCATGTGATGGAAACAATTTACCAATATTAATTCATCCTTATTTTAACATTTACAACTTACTAATTATGCATGGCTTCCTTAATCCCTAGACAAATGAAACTACTTACTCATGTTGATAATTAGACTAATACTATTTGATATAATAAGCATGATGAAAATTTACAAAAGGAGAACAACTTGTTAATGGAATATGTTATACTAAGTGAATGAAATTACTACTAACAATTCTAATGTAAATAACAATGAAAACTTGATTAACTAGTGTTACGATCAACTAAATGACTTGTAAAGTAAAGGACGAAAGTGAATACTGACATAAAACTAGAATTAGGATTACCGCAATAGAGAAATATAACTCGGAAATGAAGAATAAAGAACCCAAATGCTTGAATGGAA
Organism: Heliosperma pusillum; assembly: GCA_022085475.1. Classification (NCBI taxonomy): domain Eukaryota; kingdom Viridiplantae; phylum Streptophyta; class Magnoliopsida; order Caryophyllales; family Caryophyllaceae; genus Heliosperma; species Heliosperma pusillum. Next base: position 770 of record JAIUZE010041450.1, on the reverse strand, counting down.
AGATTGAATTACAACTTTGAAATGTAAGCAAGTGTTTGAACAAAGTAATAACTAAATGTTTAACTAATTATGAAACTAAGAGAAACTTGTGTGCTTAAGCTAAGGGAAATATGATGAAAATATATGAGAAAAGCTATGAAAAAGGATGTGTAAGATGTGTGAAAAAGATGCCTCTAAGTGTCAAACTCCCTCTCCTTTATATAGGGAGAGGGACTTGAAATGCATGCATTGACAGAGACCAATCCCCGATCGGGGAATGAGAACCCCGATCGGGGTTTCCTTAATCCGGGTATATTTGCTTAATTGCTCCATTTAATGCTTAAGGAATCTTAAGCTATGCCTTTAAGCACCTTAATTTTCCGGTTAATTGCATAGTTTTGGGATTCCTTGAGCATCAAAAGGAGCATCCTATGTTGAGTTGTGGGCTCCTTGCATTTGGCTTCATTTTTGGTTTCTCATTTGCATTTCAATCCATTTCACAAATCTTCATGTTTGGCTTGTCATTTTTCATTTTATCCTTCCATGGTCCATCTTGCTACCATTAGCTTGTTGGACTTTGGTGCCTGCTAATGTGCTAAGAAAAAGCCTCTAAATGCTTAGATTCCTACAAAACATAGCAAAAACGAACAATGCACCTCGAACACGTAATTAGCTCAAAAATATACTAAACAAAGTATGATAATCATGTAAAATCGAGCTAAATTAGGGAGTAAAATCATATAAAAACTAGATATATCAAACTCCCCCAAGCTAAACCCTTGCTTGTCCTC
>JAIUZE010041443.1:0-13297 GCA_022085475.1 Heliosperma pusillum | reverse complement strand
ATGATGGTTACGGATTTGTGCCTCTTATGCTCTTATCATTATCTATAAAATTGCCTATCTATTCTTATCGTATCTCACATGTATATCTATATATGCATGCTTTACTTTTGTATTTCCTTACATGTACGTTAAAGGTGATATGGCTGGGAGAACCCGGAGTTACTCACCACTGACTGTGGCATTCATGTTTTTCATGGATGAACAGGTTGCTTGCTTGGATGGCTTTTTGCTTGACATTTTGGGTTCGGGTGTGAGCTAGCGGGCGTAGTCCCTAGATGATTAACCTCTAGACGATTTTAGCTAGTTTGCTAAACACTTGTTCTTTGTTAACATTTTAAGAGACCCCGTCTCTTTGTTTTATTTCCTTACCTAGTTGTAATAGTTTGACACTCCTCGTTTATTTAAACTTGCATGTATAAAAGTTTTTAAAATACCGTATTTCCGCATATCTTTTCACATGCTTGTATGTTTTATCTTTCCGCATTCGCGAGGGTTGTCACACCTCAGGCTCTACCTCCCTCGGTCCTTTCATCTGACGATGGGGTTGAGCTTGTTCAGTGGTCTGTCTCTTCGCTTGATCGTATATTATCTTTGGGCCTTCGCACCGTGAAATCTATTCCTCCTAAGTGTCGTCTTGGGTTTGCTCGGGTTTTGAAGGGGGTTTTAGATGATGTGGCTGACTCTCCTGGTGACCTTTCCTGCGGGGTTCGTATGCTTGTGTTGCCTATTTGTCTGCTTAAGACCTTCGCTCCTAGGAGTAATCTTGAGTGTAGGACTGTTGTTAGGCGACAACGTTAGGAGGAGAGTATTACCAGGGCTATTCTCGCTTGGGGGGTGCCTGTTGGGGGTTTGCAGCTTTTGCAGGGGTGTTTGGCTGAGGCTCCTCCTTTGTTCCATGTGGAGGAGGATCTGGATTTGAGTGAGCTTAACCTCCGCCAATGTCGGCGGAAGATTTGTGATGGTCATTATACTGCTGCTGTTAGGGTGCTTTCTTCCTCTTGCGTTGCCCCCTACTCCGATGCCACTCTTGGGGCTTTGCGAGAGAAGCACGATGTCGCCCAATCTCCATCATTGCCTCATTTGCCAGTGGATCATCTTTCTCTTATTGCCTCTTCGGCAGTGGTTTTGGATATTATTCATGGTTTCCCGCGTGGCACTTCTTGCGGGAGGGATGACCTTCGTGCCCAACACCTTATGGACTGTTTTAGTGGCGCTTATTGGAGTAAGTGTCCTCCACAATAGTGCATTTATATAATAAAACTCATTTGGAATATACGTGGCATGATTAGTATATTTTGATACTCCACGTCAGTTGATTAACGTAAATCGGTAACGCTCAGCTGACTAGAGTTTGACGTTATTGTCGTATGACGGCGGTGATCAACTGATCCCTTTAGGTCACACCTATAGGATGAGACCCAAATAGAATACTAATTATTTGTATACTATACAGTTTAATTAGGGCATTACATATATTTGATATGTACGTTTAGTTACGAGAGTTATTTATTGGAAATTGAGTTAGGAACTCATTCCACTTAAGTTTATTAGTCAATTATACGATAACTGACTGAAGAAACTTTACGTCTTAATTAATACGATTAAATAAGATTTTATTTAGTGATTAATCGTTAATTCATTAAATAAGTTGAGGTTATGCATATATTTTGAGATAGAGGTAATTAGTTAATTATATTTACAAGGAATTGTAAAATAAATTAACTGTGCATTGTGGGACCCATTATATATTGATATAATGGTAAAATATCACTTAAAAGTTAAGTACATATTGTTTATTAATTTGTGTCATATAATTGTTATATGATCAAATTAACACTTAATTATACAAGATAATTAAGTATATGATTAATAAGTATTTGTGGGATAAATATCAAAAATAAAAATGGTCCATATTAGACACAAGTGACCGGTTGTGTACTCATAAAAGCCAATGATAATTGTCTTGAGTGACTTGAACATAAACACACTTGATAATGACATATCCTACAAGCTTTAATCATTGTTATAACTCTACACTCAAGCCATTTTGCATGTGAATAAAATAAGCAAAATAGAGCTCATTTGTAGCTCATGGGTGCCGGCCAAAAGGCCTTTAAATAGAACAATTGTTGTTCATTTTCAAACACTTTTTTCTTACGCTTATTCTTACTTCTCTTTCTAAACTCAACATCTCTCAAAAACTCACATGCAAACTAATATTCATATCACATTACTAGTATAGTAATACAATAATATTAGTAGTATAATGTCTTACTTATTATCTAGTTAATAATAAGCTAAGATTATTTGGGTTTAATCTTGGGTGCAACAAGAAGGAGACCTTCTACTTTGGAGGTTGTTTTATGAAGGATCATCCACTAATTACATGCTCAAGAACAATAAGAAGGAGTTCTTATTGTGCCCTTATTTAACCGAAAAATCCCAAAGTAAGGTTGTTTTCGGCTTATCTTTTCTTTTATGCTTTTATATTTGCATGCATGATAACTAGATCCTAAATCATTAAGTTAATGTAATTTAATGAACTAACTAGAAGAGTATAATTAGAGGTCTAGGACTTTCAGTGCTGATGTAGTTGTCTCTGATGATTTGATCGCTTCTGTTACTAGGGTGGTTAATCTGTTTTTAGAGGGCTGATGCCCTGTAACCCTTGGTGAGTACATTGTCAGCGCTCCACTCACGTCGCTTGTTAAACCGGGTGGGGGTGTTCATCCTATCGATGTTGGCACTGTCTGGAGACGTCTTGTCTCTAAGGTTGGTGCTTGTGTTGGTCCTTCTTTGTCTGCTTATTTTGCTGGCCTTCAGTTTGGGGTCGGGGTGTCCGGTGGAGGAGAGGCTATCTTGCATGCCTTGAATCGGCTCATTGAGGCCCGTGGTGGTGATGTGGGACTGTCCATGTTGCTAGTTGATTTCCAGAATGCTTTCAACCTTGTTGATCGGGTGACTATGCTACTGGAAGTCCGCCGTCGTTGTCCGGTTCTTTCCCGTTGGGTGGAGTTTAGTTACTCTAGCCCTTCCCGTCTTTAGTATGGGGAGCATTGCTTGTGGTCTTGTCAGGGTGTTCAGCAGGGTGATCCATTAGGCCCTTTGCTTTTCGCTTTGGTTTTGCATCCTTTAGTGTGCAAAATCCGGGACTTTTTTGATCTTACTATGCAAGCCTGGTATTTGGATGATGGCACCATTGTTGGGGACACTTTGGAGGTGGGGGCTGTTTTGGATTTGATTATGGTAGATGGGCCTCGTTTTGGTCTCCATCTTAATATGGCTAAGTCTGAGGTCTTTTGGCCTATCGGGGATCCTCAGAGTCGGTTTCCCGGTGTCTTCCCCCCTTCTATTGCTCGGCCCTTGCGTGGTGTCTCTGTTTTGGGTGGACCTGTCAATACTTGTCCTATTTTTGGTAGTGAGGTTGTGGCGAGGAGAGTGACTAAGACCATTGAGCTTATGAACTTAGTCGCGAGGATTGAGGACCCGCATTGCGAGTTGCTTCTGCTTCGTGCTTGTACTGGTATTTCTAAGCTCTATTTTTCTCTTCGTACTTGCTCCCCGGGAATCTTTGGGTCTGTCCATCTTCGCTTTGATGCAGCACTTCGTTTAGCTTGAAATGTATAGTCACCGCGTCTGGGCCTGGTTTTGGGGATTGGCAGTGGCGCCTTACCACATTCCCTTTTCAGTTGGGTGGGCTCGGTGTTTATGCTGCGGGGGATGTTTTACACTATGCTTTTGTGGCTTCCCGTTTGCAGTCTGCAGTTTTGCAGGCTACGCTCCTACGGCCTTCTGGTATTGTAGATGCTGGTCCTACTTTTGACGATGCCTTGCGGGTGTTTTTGGAGGTTACAGGTTCTGATTTTTTACGTGATCCTAGTGAAATCGCTGCCCCTAAACTTATGAAGAAATTGGCAGATATATATTTCGCGACGGTTGCTGCTTTTTTAGAATCCGTTTTCTCTTTTACACCGCGTCAGCTTGCGTTGTGGAAGTCTCAGCAGGGTGCCCACTCCTCTAATTGGTTGCGTGCGGTTCCTATCTCTGGGTTGGGTCAGAATATGAACAGAAGAACTTACCGTTGTGTGCTGGGGTATCGTTTGGGTGTTCCGTGATTCGCGGTATCTAGGCCTTGTCCTGCTTGCTCTCGTGTTTTTGCTGATGATGTGTATGGGGACCACGCTGTTTCTTGTACTGGTACTGTGGGGGTTAAGCATCGGCATAACCTCGTTCGTGACACATTATTTGACATCTGCTATAGGTCTGGTATTTCTGCGGGTAAGGAGGTTGATATCGGGTTGGTTGACGGACACGACAGATCTCTTCGTCCTCCGGATTTGATTCTTTATTCCTGGGACAGAGGGCGTGATGTGTGTGTTGATTTGATAGGGTCTTCCCCCTTGACTCAGACTGGGATGTCTGATTTTGTGCCGGGACGGGTTGTCGCTGATGCTGCTCAGCGCAAATGTGCTAAGTATGGGGATTTGTACGCGGCTGCTGGCTATGGTTTCCTACCCTTCTCTTTCTCTTCGCTTGGGGTGCTGGGCTCGGATGCTGTTGACTTGCTCAAGAGGATCTAGAAATTCTCGGTATCTCAGGATGCTGGGGCTCGGGTGGCCGCTTATATTTTTGCTAGACTTAGTTTTGCTATAGCTAAGGGAGTGGGGGCCCAGATTGTTTCTCGGCTCCCCACCAATTTCATGTAAACTTTTCATTTTCTCTTATTGAAAGTTGCGCGCATCTTATTATAATAATAATAATAATAATAATAATAATAATAATTCATGGTTGTCCGAATGGTCATGGTAAGGGCCTTACTAAGGCCGCTTGGCAAAAGCATTTTCAGGATCGACATTGTATTGATGGTGCTATGGGGCTTACGTGTCAAAATCTTACTAATAGTCTGACTGTTTTCTCTTATACCGAGATTACCTTGAAGCGGATGGGACTTTGGCTGTGTGGGGAGTGCTTTAAAACTCATACCTTTCGCTCTAGGTGTCGACATAGCCGGGGTGATATTGTTGCGCCACCGGATTGTGGTGATGGTGTCGTTAGTTTTATTATTCATGGTATCCCAAGACCTCCTGCTCCGTCTCCCTCGGTTCTTTCTTATGATGATGGGGTTGGGTCTGCTCAGTGGTCTATATCTTCGCTTGATCGTTTATTATCTTTGGGTCTTCGCACCGTGAAATCTATTCCTCCTAAGTGTCGTCTTGGGTTTGCTCGGATTTTGAAGGGGGTCTTGGATGGTGTGGCTGACTCTCTTGGTGACATCTCCTCCTGGGTTCGTATGCTTGTGTTGCCTCTTTGTCTGCTTAAGACCTTCGCTCCTCGGAGTAATCTTGAGTGTAGGACTACTGTTAGGCGACAACGCCAGAAGGAGAGTATTACCAGTGCTATACTTGCTTGGGGGTGCCTGGAGGGGGTTTGCAGCTTTTGCAGGAGTGTTTGGCTGAGGTTCCTTCTTCGTTTCATGTGGAAGAGGATCTGGATTTGAGTGAGCTTAACCTCCGCCAATGTCGGCGGAAGATTGGTGATGGCCATTATTCTACTGCTGTTAGGGTGCTTTCTTCTTCTGGCGTCGCCCCCTACTCTGATGCCACTCTTGGTGCTTTGCGAGAGAAGCACACGGCCGCCCCATCTCCTTCCTTGCCTCCTTTGCCTGTGGATCATCATTCTCTTGTTGCCTCTTCGGCTGTGGTTTTGGATATGATTTGTAGTTTCCCACGTGGCACTGCTTGTGGGAGGGATGGGTTTCGTGCCCAACACCTCATGGACTGCTTGAGTGGCGCTGCTGTGGCTATCTCTGATGATCTGATCGTTCTATTACTAGGGTGGTCAATCTTTTTCTTGAGGGCAGATGTCCACAAGCTCTTGGTGAGTACATTGCCAGCTCTCCGCTCACGCCGCTTGTTAAACCTGGTGGTGGTGTTCGTCCTATTACTGTTGGCACCATCTGGAGACGTCTTGTTTCTAAGGTAGGTGCTTGTTTGGTTGGTCCTTCTTTGTGTTCTTATTTTGCTGGTCTTCAGTTTGGGGTTGGGGTGTCCGGTGGAGGAGAGGCTATCTTGCATGCCTTGAATCGGTTCATTGAGGCTCGTGGTGGTGATGTGGGGTTTTCTATGTTGCTGGTTGATTTCCAGAATGCTTTCAACCTTGTTGATCGTGTAACCATGCTTCTGGAAGTTCGCCGTCGTTGCCCGATTCTTTTCTGTTGGGTGGAGTTCTGTTACTCTAGCCCTGGCTGCCTTTATTATGGGGAACATTGTTTGTGGTCTTGTCAGGGAGTCCAGCAGGGTGATCCTTTGGGACCCTTGCTTTTCGCTTTGGTTTTGCATCCCTTGGTGTGCAAGATACGGGATTCTTTTGATTTGAGTTTGCAAGCTTGGTACTTGGATGATGGCACCATTGTTGGGGATACTTTGGAGGTGGGAAAGGTTTTGGATTTGTTTTTGGCATATGGTCCTCAGTTTGGCCTTCATCTTAATGTCGCTAAGACTGAGGTTTTTTGGCCTACTGAGGATCCTCGGAGTCGTCTTTCTGGTGTTTTCCCTCCTTCTATTGCTCGGCCTTTGCGTGGTGTCTCTGTGTTGGGTGGGCCTGTCAGTACTTGCCCTAGTTTTGGCAGTGAGCTTGTGGCGAAGAGAGTGACTAAGACCATCGAGCTTATGGATTTGGTTGTTAGGATTGAGGACCCGCAATGTGAGTTGCTTCTGCTTTGTGCTTGTACTGGTATTTCTAAGCTCTACTTTACCCTCCGTACTTGCTCCCCGGGGAGCTTTGGGTCTGTCCATCTTCGTTTTGATTCAGCGCTGCGTTCTAGCTTGTAACGTATTGTCACCGCGTCTAGGCCTATTTTTGGGGATTGGCAGTGGCGCCTTGCCACTTTCCCTTTTCATCTTGGTGGGCTCGGTGTTTATGCTGTTGGGGATGTTTTGCACTATGCTTTTTTGGCGTCCCGTTTGCAGTCTGCTGATTTGCAGGCTAAGCTTCTACGGCCTTCTGATATTGTGGATGCTGGTCCTACTTTCGATGCTGCCTTGCGGGTGTTCTCTGAGACTACAGGTTCTCTTTGACACCGCGCCAGCTTGCGTTATGGAAGTCTCAGCAGAGTACCCACTCCTCTGATTGGTTGCGTGCGGTCCCTATCTATGGGTTGGGTCAGACTATGAACGGTAGGACTTACTGTAGTGTGCTTGGGTATCGACTGGGTATTCCGTTATTCGGGGTATCTAGGCCTTGTCCTGCCTGCTCTCGGGTTTTTGTTGATGATATTTTTCGGGACCACGCGGTTTCTTGTACTGGTACTGTGGGGGTTAAGCATCGGCATAACCTCGTTCGTGACACTTTATTTGACATATGCTATAGGGCTGGTATTTCTACGGGCAAGGAGGTTGATATCGGTTTGGTTGACGGGCATGGCGGGTCTCTTCGTCCAGCGGATTTGCTACTTTATTCCTGGGACAGAGGGCGTGATGTGTGTGTTGATTTGACAGGGTCTTCCCCCTTGACTCAGACTGGGATGTCCGATTTTGTGCCAGGACGGGTTGTCGCTGATGCTGCTCGCGCAAATGTGCTAAGTATGGAAATTTATGCGCGGCTGCTGGCTATGGTTTCCTACCCTTCTCTTTCTCTTCGCTTGGAGAGCTAGGCTCGGATGCTGTTGACTTGCTCAAGCGGATCTAGAAATTCTCGGTATCTCAGGATGCTGGGGCTCGGGTGGCCGCTTATATCTTTGCTAGGCTTAGTTTTGCTATAGCTAAGGGGGTGGGGGCCCAGATTGTCTCTCGGCTCCCCACCAACTTCTTGTAAACTTTACATTTTATTTTAATGAAAGCTGCGCGCATCTTATAATAATAATAATAATAATAATAATAATAATAATAATAATAATAATAATAATAATAATAATAATAATAATAATAATAATAATAATAATAATAATAATAATAATAATAATAATAATAATAATAATAATAATAATAATAATAATAATAATAATAATAATAATAATAATAATAATAATAATAATAATATTTTTGAACGTTAGAGAGAGGAGAGAGAGGAGAGGCGATTTTGCTGCTGCGGATTAGGGCTCTTGTTTCTGCCCGTTGCTGCTGCGGCTGCTCTGCCGCCCCTCCGGCTTCCCCTCCGTCCACCGCCCTCACCCAGCCCATCCAGACTTCACGTCGCCGGCCGTGGTGGGTTGTTGGTGGGTCGTTTTGTTTAGAGGGGAAGGTTAGTGATAGGCGTTAGGTGTTGCTGTTAGTGTCGCCGTCATTGCGACCTGACTCTCGTCAGCGGTTGTTGGCGGCCGCTGATCAAGCCTTTCATCTCCCGGCGCGTCTTTCTTTCTTACTTAGGGTTTGTGTTATCGGTCTCGCCGCGTCTGTTGGTTACGGGTCTCGGCACCTCTTGGCCGTTGACAGTAGCCGCCAGTCTCTCTCCCGTCCGCCGTCTACGACCTAGCCAAAAACACCGCGCGTTCCGGCTGTGGTGAGGCTGTTTGTGTGTTTCGTCGCGTCGGCGGTTGTGTTGGTGGGTCTTGCCGTGCTGCTGGCTGTGGCGGGTGTTGCTGCGGTGGCGGGTTATGGGTCGGCGTGGGGTATGGGTCACGGTGGCGCTGGTGTTGGCCGTAGCCTTGCATGGGATTAATGGTGTGTGTTTGTATGTTGGCCGTAGCCTTGCATGGGATTAGGGTTTAGGGTTTCCTTTTTTTTTTTATTATTATTTTATTAGGTATTATTTTCCTTTTCTTTATCATGCCTGTTTCGTACGATTTCCTTGTCCTTTTTCTGGTATTCATGGGTGTCCGAATGGAGGTGGTAGGGGCCTTACTAAGGCCGCCTGGAGAAAGCATTTTCAGGATCGACATTGTATTGACGGTGCTATGGGTCTTACGCGTCAAACTCTTACTGATAGTCTGACGGTTTTCTCTAATGCCGAGATTACATTAAAGCGGATGGGGCTTTGGTTGTGAGGGGAGTGCTTTAAAACCCATACGTTTCGTTCTAGGTGTTGGCATGGTCGGGGTGACATAGTTCCGCCTCCGGATTGTGGTGATGGCATCGTTAGTTTTTTTATTCATGGTATCCCTAGACCTCCGGCTCCGTCTCACTCGGTTCTTTCATCTGATGATGGGGTTGCGCTTGTTCAATGGTCTGTATCTTCGCTTGATCGTTTATTTTCTTTGGGTCATCGCACCGTGAAATCTATTCCTCCTAAGTGCCGTCTTGGGTTTGCTCGGGTTCTGAAATGGGTCTTGGATGATGTGGCTGACTCTCCTGGTGATCTCTCCTGCTGGGTTCGTTTGCTTGTGTTGCCTATTTGTCTGCTTAAGACCTTCGCTCCTCGGAGTAATCTTGAGTGTAGGACGGCTGTTAGGCGACTCCGTCAGGAGGAGAGTATTACCAGGGCTATTCTTGCTTGGGGGGTGCCTGGAGGGGGGTTGCAGCTTTTACAGGAGTGTTTGGCTGAGGTTCCTCCTTCGTTTTGTGTAGAGGAGGATCTGGATTTGAGTGAGCAAAACCTCCACCAGTGTCGGCGGAAGATTTGTGATGGTCATTATACTGCTGCTGTTAGGGTGCTTTCTTCCTCCGGCGTTGCCTCATACACTGATGCCACTCTTGGTGCTTTGCGTGAGAAGCATCCTGTCGCCTCATCTCCTTCATTGCCTCCTTTGCCTGTGGATCATCATTCTCTTGTTGCCTCTTCGGCAGTGGTTTTGGACATGATTCGTGGTTTCCCGCGTGGCACTTCTTGCGGGAGGGATGGACTTCGTGCCCAACACCTTCTGGACTGTTTGAGTGGTGCTGCTGTGCCTGTCTCGGATGATTTGATCGCTTCTATTACTAGGGTGGTTAATCTTTTTCTGGAGGGCCGGTGCCCTGTAGCCCTTGGTGAGTACATTGCTAGCGCTCCGCTCACGCCGCTTGTTAAACCAGGTGGGGGTGTTCGCCCTATCGCTGTTGGCACTGTCTGGAGACGTCTTGTCTCTAAGGCTGGTGCTTGTCTGGTTGGTCCTTCTTTGTCTGTTTATTTTGCGGGCCTTCAGTTTGGGGTTGGGGTGTCCGGTGGAGGAGAGGCTATCTTGCATGCCTTGAACCGACTCATTGAGGCCCGTGGTGGTGATGTGGGACTGTCTATGTTGCTAGTTGATTTCCAAAATGCTTTCAACCTTGTTGATCGTGTGACTATGCTACAGGAAGTCCGTCGTCGTTGTCCGGTTCTTTCCCGTTGGGTGGAGTTTTGTTACTCTAGCCCTGCCCGGCTTTATTATGGGGAGCATTGTTTGTGGTCTTGTCAGGGTGTCCAGCAGGGTGATCCTTTAGGGCCTTTGCTTTTCGCTTTGGTTTTGCATCCCCTAGTGTGCAACATCCGGGATTCCTTTGATCTTACTTTGCAAGCATGGTATTTGGATGATGGCACCATTGTTGGGGACACTTTAGAGGTGGGGAGAGTTTTGGATTTGATTATGGCAGATGGGCCTCGTTTCGGTCTCCATCTTAATGTGGCTAAGACTGAGGTCTTTTAACCTATTGAGGATCCTCGGAGTCGGCTACCCGGTGTTTTCCCCCCTTCGATTGCTCGGCTCTTGCGTGGTGTCTCTGTTTTGGGTGGACCTGTTAGTACTTGTCCCATTTTTGGCAGTGAGCTTGTGGCGAGGAGAGTGACTAAGACCGTTGAGCTTATGGACTTAGTCGAGAGGATTGAGGACCCGCAATGTGAGTTGCTTCTGCTTCGGGCCTGTACTGGTATTTCTAAACTCTATTTTTGCCTCCGTACTTGCTCCCAGGGGTCTTTGGGTCTGTCCATCTTCGCTTTGATGCAGCGCTTCGATCTAGCTTGGAACGTATTGTCACCGCGTCTGGGCCTGGTTTTGGGGATTGGCAGTGGCGCCTTGCCACTTTCCCTTTTCATTTGGGTGGACTCGGTGTTTATGCTGCGGGGGATGTTTTACACTATGCTTTTCTGGCTTCCCGTTTGCAATCTGCAGTTTTGCAGGCTACGCTCCTGCGGCCTTCTGGTATTGTATGTGCTTGTCCTACTTTTGACGATGCCTTGCGGGTGTTTTCGGAAACTACAGGTTCTGATTTTTTACGTGATGCGAGTGAAATCGCTGCCCCTAAATTTATGAAGAAATTGGCAGATATATATTTCGCGACGGTTGCTGCTTCTTCAGAATCTGTTTTCTCTTTGACACTGCGTCAGCTTGCGTTGTGGAAGTCTCAGCAGGGTGCCCACTCCTCTGATTGGTTGCGTGCGGTTCCTATATCTGGGTTCGGTCAGACTATGAACAAGAGGACTTACCGTTGTGTGCTGGGGTATCGCCTCGGTGTTCCGTTATTCGCGGTATCTAGGCCTTGTCCTGCTTGCTCTCGGGTTTTTACTGATGATGTGTATAGGGACCACGTTGTTTCTTGTGCTGGTACTGTGGGGGTTAAGCATCGGCATAACCTCGTTCCTGACACCTTATTTGACATCTGTTATAGGTCTGGTATTTCTGCGGGTAAGGAGGTTGATATCGGTTTGGTTGACGGGCACGACAGATCTCTTCGTCCTGCGGATTTGCTTCTTTATTCCTGGGACAGAGGGCGTGATGTGTGTCTTGATTTGACTGGTCTTCCCCCTTGACTCAGACTGGGATGTCCGATTTTGTGCCGGGACGGGTTGTCGCCGATGCTGCTTAGCGCAAATGTGCTAAGTATGGGGATTTATGCGCGGCTGCTGGATATGGTTTCCTACCCTTCTCTTTCTCTTCGCTTGGGGAGCTGGGCTCGGATGCTGTTGACTTGCTCAAGCGGATCCAGAAATTCTCGGTATCTCAAGATGCTGGGGCTCGGGTGGCCGCTTATATTTTTGCTAGGCTTAGTTTTGCTATAGCTAAGAGAGTGGGGGCCCAGATTGTCTCTCGGCTCCCCACCAATTTTGAGCCTTTACAATCTATATGACAAGTAATTACTAGTTTAGGTCAAGAATATAATTACCTTTGATTGGTATGGGATAACCATTGACCAAGTATAGGCATAAAAAGATACAACGCTTGTTCTATTCACAAAAGTGAAACACTTGTGTCGTACACTAAAGTGGATATTATATTCTTTATTTAGAGGTTATGTACATAATAACGTTTATTTAAGTATACCTCTAAATCCAAAACTAGATTGATCAGATTATAACTTTTATATGTCTCTATAGAAATAAAACTACAATAGTTATATTTCCCTTGTAGGTCGACATTTAATCATGGTTAGTCGTCGCACGAATCATTATTATATGCATTGAATACATCGATGAAAACCATAATGGGTATCTAATACCCAAAACTTGCATTTTAGCAAAATAAATGTCGATCATATAGATATTATGGGTGAAAATAGTACACCCAATTTCTAACTCTTTAGAAAAGTTGGGGCAGATTCTTTTCTTGTGTCCTACACTGAAAAATAGAATCGTCAAAAGTTGGGTTCGACATCTTGCTTGGGTTTTGACTTTACTATTCAAAATAGTCTTGCCTTTTTCCCTTGCCTTGTGCCAAACTCGTACCAACCTACTATTGAACCTCGTCTTAACAATTAAGAATATAAACATCATTCTTAGTGCTCCCACTCACTTTCATGAATCTCTACTTAGACAAGTATATTAGAATTATTGTGAAGACTATTCTTCATTTTATTCATGGTTTTACCTTCAAAAGGATAAACCTTTCATGAAGTGACTATGGTATTTGGTTATTCACGATTTTAAATAAATCGATTAACCTAGTCGTCCCAACTGATTTGGCCTCTTTTGAGGTAAGTCTCGATAAGGAGCATAATGACGACAAACCAAAATACAAATATTTTCTTTGAAGCAAAAAATTTGATGTACCATTGTTATAAAAAGACGTTACTAAAAATCAAAACGTTTTTGACTAAGTGTGACTTATTCATTTACTCTTCATAAGAGACATTTGCAATGGTGAATATGAGGATCAAAAGATAAAATTCATTTTGTCTTTAGCTACGGTGGTTTAAACGGAGATTGCAATCAAAATGCTACCGTATAAAAGAATGGAAACCCTTTCCACGTTTGAACGGATTTACAAGTTCATAGAAGGATAAGATATTTGTCGTTTGCGCGTATAAAATAAATATCAACAAAAATAAACATTCATTGCTTAAATATAATTCACTTGTAAAACAATTTTAACAAGTCACTCATATAATGACCCCTCACGAAATTACATAAGTGATTCCAAGACCCATCTTTAGACAAAAGTAGTCATCGCATGCTACCTTTATCAAAAATGGTAAGT